>JASXSY010001228.1:0-90367 GCA_034509805.1 Sipha maydis | reverse complement strand
TATCTTTTTCAAAATTGAACTTATGAACTTCTATATCATCAACTGGCTTTGTTAATGTTACGGAATTTTCTATTAAATATTGCACATGAATACCAATTGACATCTTGGTTATTTTCATTCACTTTTTTTAGGAATTCAACGGAATTACATAAAATTAAATTAAAAATATAAAAGTATAAAATAATAATGAAGAAAATTGATTTTTATTGATATCACAATTTATTGTGTATGGAAATTCATTGTAATAAGATACAAAATTGGTTTTTTTGGGTAAGCGTCACGGACATTACATTTATACGTATGTAGACTATGTAGGTCCTATAATTCTTTGAATCTATGCAGTGTGAATGGTAAATTTGATCAATCGGCATTATTAATTAAAAATTAATAATCTGAAAATCGATTGTAGGTCGTTTATACGAGTTATATTATTATTATGAATAATTTCAAGACATCGATGTCGTTTATATTAATCGTCATTATACACAAATTATTTGACGAATATCTATTATATATACATCAATAGTACTTAATAGTTATTTTAATATCAATATGTCGTTATCATTGTAATATTATTAATACAAAGCATTTAGCTTTACGTATATTTAGTATCTATTACAAAATCAATAACTTTTTGGTAAAAACGAGTCAATGTCATTATAATATTTAATATGAAGCAATTCAGTGAATAATAACAAGGTCGATTGGCAATTAAATACATAGGTAGATTATACATTTATATATATATATTATATGCCAGCAAAAACAATAGATTTTTCGATCGATTCATTGACCCTAAGGCTGGTTATTGGTTTAAAGTGAATATATATATATATATATATATAACCTATATATAGTATTATTACCAAAGTTATGAAATTAAATTATAATAAATAAATACATAACCTTTAAACTGTATGTATTGACAAAGATTTGTGGATATAGTCAAATTTGTAGTTATACTATTTAGGTACGATTATCGTGATGTAAAAAATATTAACCAATTTTCAAAACAGGGTTTATAGCGAAAATCATTTATACCCCAATAATTATTATTCCAACGTTTAAACTATATTATATGATACTTTTTAACTACTGAAAAATAAGCTACAAACTATTGTTTGTACGAAACCATAATGTGACAATGAGCTCCCTGCGTGCCTTAGTATTAACATTAAGTTGTCATTTATGTAAATATATTATTTTAATCATCAAATTTTCAATTTGTTTGATTATGTTATGTTTTGTCGTCGCGGATAATATTATAATGTGGTTTTACGAGTACACTAATTGAAAAAAGTTTTCACGTCTGCATATTAATATTAAAATAATTTATCATCATATATTATTCTTATTAGGTAATTTGTTATGAGACGCATCGATATACTTAATTGTATATATTATTATTTACCAATGACCAAAACTCCAAAGATGACGATAAAGTGACGGCACACCAGCCCGCAAATTAATAATAATAATATTGTATTAATACATGTGCATCAAATGTAAGAGCATATCGTTGACCATAGTGACATACGACATATTTGCATCTGACGGCATGAACTGAGCACACGCTCGCGCATCAAGAAAGAATAATAATAGAAGGGCGAGCCCCTTGTAACCACGTCGTCGTGGATTGCGCGACTGATTGGTGGTGTTAGAGGAAGTATTATCGAAAATTCAGATTAGAAACCCTAAGATCTGTACACACATACAAATACATTTGCATATCATAATTTTACATATACTGAAACATATGATGTAACAAAATTTCAGAGGAAATCGTGTTATACTAGTAGAGTCAATTTTGGATGGCGGGGGAATGTGGGTCAAGACTATGGATATCATTCTGCGAAGTTTAGATGATCAGCTGGTTAATATCTTTAAATAAATAACTATATATATATGAGCCATATAGAAATTATTGTTGTCGGAAAAAACTAAGTATGTCTTATATATATATACTCCGAATTTAGCGAATGTAGACTTTGTATAAGATTTTATTACATATTTCATCTAAAATATTATCCTATACTGTATATTTATTATGCAAATTAAATATGTTTTGTATTATTTTAACAAAATCTTATTCAAATGGTTCTAAGTTTTTAAAAAATGAGTATACAAAACGATTTGCAATTATGGGTGTTTAGCAATAATTACACTGGCAACATTAATCATAGATAGCCCAAAGTTCTTTTTCCTATACCTACAGAAAAAATTAATCTTTATAGTTAAACTTTTTTTTATTTGTCTCTGTCAAAACCAACTCTTTAAAATTGTTTACATATAATTTTTTTCAAACATTTCTTAACATTATTTAGGTTTTCTCAGAGGTATTTTTCCTTGAAGTTTTCAGTCCCAAGATATATCTTGCTATTTAGTAGATTTTGGTTTATAGTTGTCAAATTATTTGTTATTTGTTATTTTATTAATTTAAGTACCTACTCCTTTTCTATTTTCTTTAAAATCAATTAATTGCTTATTAGTAATCTATATAACTGTAATGTGAATATAATCAAGAAATGTAATATATAGTAAAAATAAAACTAAAACTTCATGTAATTCATTAGATATTAATAAAGTTACAAAAAAAGTTACAATTTTTGAGTTAATCATAATCCTATGCAATTCACTGATTTTTGAATTATAAAATAACGTACTATAAAATACATTGCTATAGAATGACAAATACATTGATATCATTCAAGGAAAACCAGTATACATGACGTATAATATTAAGTTTTGAAATAATATTGTTGAGTAGATAAATAACAGAACAAAAAATATATTATTTAAAATTTTCAATCTGTTGTAGTTCGTTATGTAACCAAAAAATCCACGACAGTATATATACTTCATAAAACAATTTAAAATAGTAAAACACTTGTCGCAAAAAAAAAAATTCGAAAAATATACACATCATAATATTAATATTACTATATTTTACATACATATATTTGTACTTATACATTACTTATTTCATTTTTTATATACGTATGTATATATTCTAAAAGTATATATATATATATATAAATATATTTGTAACATGTATAAAACTACATCATAAAATTACATATAAATACATAACTGTATTGAAAAACTAGACTTAGGTAAAATACTTTTTTTAAGAACTTAGAATAAATACTCGAATACTTACAAAAAATAGTATTCCAAATATTAATTCAAATACTTTATACAAATTTTATTCCGAATACCGAATACATTTTTTTAGAATACTTTAAAAGTATTCCGAATACTTTTAAAATACTTCTAGTTTTTCATATTATAAAAGTTATAGATACCATGAGGAATATTTGAAATTGTAGACTAAATATATGTTATTTTATTGTATTTTAATACTATATAACTGTTTTAATTTATGATTTACAACAATAAAAAATATCTGATATTAGCTTTTACAAGAAACAATGGAAAAGTAATGAAATCATTTAAAAAAAAAGATGATTTAACGTTCAAAATGTATTCGAAATACTGTATTCAGAATATTTGTTATAAGTATTCAAAATACTTTATTGAATACTTTAAAAAAAAGTATTTGAAAATTATTCCAAATAATTAATAAGTATTCTGAATACAGTATTCAAAATATTGTACTCGGATTACTACCCAAGTCTGTTACATGGAGATAATACTCATTGATACGAACAACACCACACCGTCACATAACAGCATGAACTGAAAAAATGTTTTGTCGCACCAGTCTTTGTTGGTACGTTCAGGCAGTGCGAACAAATCGGACCAACTAACACCGGTGATAAACAGTAGCCTCTGATTGAAAAATGATATTATTGAATTATATTACCTAAGTAGTTAACCATGTTTATGACATAATGAAACGAATAGAAATATTTTATAACCTATACATTTACAATTTTTATATTTTAGTATTGCATATTTTGAATATTTAAAAATCGTTGTACTGTATTTTTTTTCTGTAGTTAGTTATGTTTCTATATTAGTTACTTATTAGTTATTAATAATAAATAATTCGTTAAATATATATTTATGTATATCAATCATCAGTGAAAAATTTAAGGGGAGGGGCAAAAGGGCTTAGACCCCCCATGGCCCATCAGATGTCAATCATAGCATATGGTGTAACTAAAACTTTTATGAGGATTAAAATTTAAAAATAAAATTTTAAGTTTCTGAAACATCGAGTATTTCTTTTGAAAAGTAATAAATATTTACTTAATAATTTGTATTTAACGTATAAAACCTTATCTTATTGCCAATTAGACTTATATGAAATTAAATTTCTGCAGCCAGAGTAAAATATCATATACAACATGCACTTCTGAATCTCCTACAAGTGCTCTTTCTCACACTGCTTCACAATGAAAATCAGATATATCCACTATTTTGTTGAAAATTATTGACACTGAAGTGTGCGATATAAAGTTTACAGTTAGAGAGGAATATAATATTAAAATAAGAAAAAAAGAATAGAAAGAGATAAATAAACTTTATAAATATTCAACAAAAATGTGGATGCCAAATAAATATTATATTTTGCCAATAACAAAAGATAAAAAAGGTCATAGTAAAAGTTTTCGTATGAACAATTAAACAAATATAATTGATTAGCATATAGTCATATGTGTTATATATATATAGTAAGTGTTTTGTAAAGTTTGAGTGCTTTTTGGACCAAAAATAGGTGGTATTGGAGAATAGAGACATGATGTTTTGAAGGAAACTCCTTTAATTAAGCACAAAGATGCTTTACATGATTTTAAAAATCTTCCGAAAGAGAATATCATAATAATAACTACTTTACAACCACTCGAATTTATTAAATGTTTCGAAGGTAAACCATAAACAAATGAAGTACAACTTGATGACCAATTAAATAATACAACCGAAGAAAAAAAAATTAGTTCCCATAGTTAAGACTATTATTTTTTGTGGCTGTAATAATATTCCTTTGCGAAGACACCATGATTATTTTCAGAACTTCAGATTTGAACATAACTTTATCGGTTAGGTATAAAATACAACAACATGTCTAATAAAAGAAAATTGTATTTGTTTTATACCTATATTTGATAAAACTGGAGAAAACTTAGCTAGTTTCATTAAAAATAATATTTATATAATTTTTTTATACACAAATATTTTAAATTAGAATAGATATTTTATTTATACGACTTATGCATTGATTGTAGATTATTATTATTAATTTATTACAAAATAATGTATTTGTACTTAATAAGGAAATATTTTTTATCAATATAATGTAAAAAAGAAAAATGTTGGCCCCTCCAAAACAAAATCCTAGATACATTACTGTCATTCATCGTAAAATAATTAGTTAGATTTCATAAAAACATTTCAATTTATAGTTTAATTCAAGCTTGAATAAAAGTAAAATAAAAATTAATTTAATTGAATACTAACTTTTTGAGAGAGATTTTTCTATCAAATTTATTTCGATGCTTAATAATATTTTTAATTTTAATTATATTACTATATAACATAGTATTTTATTTGTTCGTTTATTATTTTTACCCGACATTTATAATACACTCATACTAACAATATTGTAACATAGCATTTCAACTACTGGTAAGAGTTATAATATAACTATTATATTATAACTAGTATATTATATTTACATATATTCATACTGTTTGTGTATATATATATATATATATATATATATATATATATATATATATTATTTCCGTTACTATATTATGTATAATGTTGATCATCATGGGGTGTGCCCTTTCAGGTCATGTGTGATGTCATAATTTGAATTGTATTATAAAGACGTATGTAAAATTAGTTTTAAGCGATTATTCGGATGAAATCAACAACTATATAGTATTGTCATGCTAAGTTTCTTGAACGGCGTAAGTAATGCGAGACAAACCTTCTCAATGTAAACTTCCTTTTCAGTCGTATGAATTCCGAGAAATTTACTATTATTGCTTTTTTAAATGAATTTATAACTATTATATCTATTTTTCAATATCTCGCATAAAATTGCAGTAATACTATGATAATACTATATATATATAATGTGTGTATATAGGGGACTATAAGAGCATTAAACAAACAAATATGGAATTTATATTTTAAATTAAATTTTACTTTATTTTTAACCTAATATTAATGGAATTGCATAACTTTTCTAAACAACGATGTTTTAATGAAAAAAATTAAGATATAAAAATATTAAGTTAATTATTGGTAAACAAATTGATGAGTGTCTTGTTAAATAATTACATTCTAGCACTGCGGTCGAATTTAAACATACATTCATATTCAAATTTTAATTTAGAACGTTTTAATTATAATATGATTTCTAATTATACGAAAAATTAACGTTTCGATGAATTGTTTTGAAACATATTTTTGAACAATAAAAACTATGTACCTACCTATAGTTAAATAATTCTCATATTTTTTTATCACACACTTTGATATTATTTTGAATTGTTTTTCCATCCAATCCAATTAATTTATAACGGATTTATGTCACATTAATATTAATGTATATTCTAAAATAAGACTTGCATATATATATATATATATATAATGTATGTATGAACTTATATAATTTTGACATATTATAATACATTTTAATTTATCATTTATGCTCCATGTATTACATGAAATAAATAATTATTAACAACCCGATTAGAAACAACGTATTATGTAAGATTAATTAATAAAACTAAGGTCATTAATGATGAGTTGTATATTAACAAAAAAAGTAAATGGAATTCGTTTCAAAACAAACTAGTATATTTATGAATATTTATGATAATAAAATATACCTTATTATTAAATAATTATTATTTACAATGTAATACATATTTTCCCAGTCACTCGATAATACAGTCTTATTACTTTATTATTATATAAATTCTAGGTAGAAGTAATATTTTAATATACTAATCACAACGTGTTACTATCGTGTTAACTATCGTCGACAATCAGAACATATTAGATATATACATGCAATAAATTGATGTATTTTGGGTCATAATAGTACTTTTACGTAAAAGTAAAGATACTATACCGGCAATTTGTTAGATTCAAAGTGTTTAAAGGATTATTTTGTATAGAATCAAAACGTCAACACATACACAAAAAAAGGACAAAATCATTTATACAAATAAAAATACCACCCGCTATTATCGACCCGCGTGCTATACTCACAAAACACACAAAACACATACTCACACACGTAGGCATATATAAATATCGTATAATAGGAATCGTGATATCTTGTTCTTTATACATAATGATGTTATTTTCCTTGGCGTCAATAAACTACCCTTTTTTAAAAGCATCGGTTCCTTTGAACTATCAGGTCACCCCTATATAAGTAGGTACATATAATATATATGCCACGACTAAGTAAACGTTTGATTTGTACGAGGTTTTTTTAAACACAGTACTTTTTGGGTTTTATTACATGCGAGAAGTAGTCAATACACACATGTAAAATTGTTGACGCGGTACCGTATGGTATTGCAATGTTATATATATATATATATACACATTCGTATATGAATATTATACATTTTATATAATATGTATATCTTGACAAGTCCTTGGATCCATTACAAATGAATATATACTGCGACCTAGGATCAAGGACATGCGCTGATTTAGTGTCACGTCATCACCGAGATTCTTTTAGCGATTTGATTGTGATAAATTTTTAAATACTAGTTGATGTCAAAACCGTTCCAAAAAAAGATATAAAAGATTATTTGTTAAAGATCTTCAATTCCCGCCAAAAGGACATAGCCCTTGTATTCACCAGGATGCATAATATAGTCAGGGATGCATACCTATATAGGAGCATATAATATGGGTACAGAAAATTACTAAGCTATAAAATGTATACTTCAACGGTGAATCATTACAATTATGATTACACTGAAAAGAAGCGGGATCGAAACTCGTATTTTGTTAAAATGTTATACTGATGATAAGATTGATGTGATAAATTTAAAGAAAAAAATATACGAGTATATTATTTCACATAATACAACATGACTGGTCAATGTGGTAGTATCAACTCAATGGATCGCATTAATTAACATATTTTTGGATTTTATTTCAAAAATGAACCAACTGATAAGAAGTTATATAAAATATTTATATGGTGTATTTTGCTATTGATGATCATTTTTAAAACAAGAGAATCACAGTTTATAAGTATTTCACCCGACACTTGAGATACGTAGTTCACATACGCATTGGCAAAGATTACAAAGACGAAATAAATGACGTTTTTCTGGCAAGATATTAATTCATATATACTTATAGATGTTCGTATTTTGGTGATTCGTGAATCATTCATTATTAACTACAAAGTATACGTTTTGTGTTCACCAGCACACGTTATTAAATTTAAATTATAGTTCTTAACGAACTTGAAGTTTAGGTTAAAAACAATTTGATAATGAAGTTAGAAATAAAAAGTGTGTATAAAATATATATAAAGTATAGGAGTATTTCTAAATGATTTTGAGATTAAAACAATATGATTGTCATTAAATTTACATTATGGCATAATTGTATTATAGTGCCTAAACGTGTGACAAAGTTACCAAAAATGTTTAAAATTATATTATATTAATAATGAAGAAATTCAAACTATTGGTATAGAGATAAATAATTTACAAGTATAATATTTGTGTTTAGCTAATATTTTTACAAAACAACTGTGTAAGAAAACAAATAATTTATAACGCATTCTTACATACTTTTAATTTGCAATTTATTGTATTCGAGTTTTAATTTTAGATATACAATTTGTAACTTGGAGTTTATCAACTGTAACTATATAAATATTTAAACCAACATAATAGTTTATTTTAAGTACCTACTAGGTATTAGAAGATTATGTTATATTATGAACACCAAATTTTTAAATTGATAATATGAATAACAATTAAATAATTGTTGTAATAGTTTTTAAATACATGTTTTTAAAACATAATGTATATTACATTATTATTTAGACACGTTAAATATTTAATAAATAGTATAATAATTAAAATTCCAATAATACCAGTCAAAATCTCGTGAAAAGTTTCGAATTTGGTTATTATGTACTATGTACTTTTTATAAATAATAAAAATTTTTAAAAAATTGAATTTAAAACAAATAAATTTTAAAACTAATAAATAGGTATTAATATTAGATATTATATTATTGCGGATATACTTATTACAAGGATATAATAATAATATAATAACACAATATAAACAAAATAGAATATAATAATACAATAAGATGTCATGTCAGATATTTTATAAGGTAATTAACAAAATATATCAAAGCGATTACCAAAATACATACATATATATATATATATATATATATATATATATATATATATATATATATATATATATATATATACATAGTAGAAAAACAACAATAAATGTGTCAATAATTTACTTATAATGACTCAGTTACTAAAATAAGTAAAAACAAACAAGGCCCGTCGAAAGTCATGAAACAATCATGATATGTCAAAATAACACCCCACATTGGGGTATTTACAATATCTTCGACAACAAAATTATATATTATTCCCAGTGGCGCACACTCAAAAATAAATAGGGGTAACATATTTTTATTTTTTTTTTCAATTTGATTATCGAAACGACCATCTGAGTCTTTATCGAAGTCTTTTTCGCTTGGGAGGGGTAGAGTACAGTGTGTAGCACTTATACCCCCTTCTCTTAAGAAGAGAATTTTCACGTGTGTGGACCTCACTCCCAGTGGAGTGGGTCCGGTGGGGGGCAGAGTAACATATTGAATGGAAAAATATCACCAACCCACCAAGTCATTTTTAAAAACAAACCCAGGCTTTGTTTCCGCATCCTCTAACATATAACCTTGTTAATAAATATAACTATAATATTAATAATATATTAAATAAGATATTACTTTTTTTTTTAATCTTCAACTTAATCAACTTATTATTAAAGTATTGAATATTAATTTAAATAAAATATTTGATCTTAGATAATTATTGAATTGATTTATGTTTAAATTTATGTAGTACAAATGTTTAATATAAGTACAATTTATGCAATAACAAATATAATTATTATTATTTTAAGGCTTAATAAATACATTTATGAGCACTGGGACTCAGTTATAAATTTTCGTTAACAAATAAAAATTAATATAATAAAGCATTTTCTAATATGCTACTGTTATTGAAAAATGTCTTCAATTGCTGTGATGTTATGGGTGATAAAATAATCATTAGAATTTGTCAGTTACCTCTGTATAAGCTAATAGTCTAGTTGATTTATTATTCTATAGTTTATTTATAATATTTTTATATGTAGGAGAAATATGATGTAAATGTTTAGGAGCCAGGAGTACACCAAACCCCAAAAAAAATTAGGGTTTAGCAGCTGCTACCCTTAAATCCTCCAGTGTGCACCACTAAATTTACCTAAAATTATTATTAAAATATATAATAATATAAACTTATGACAGATGGGTATATAATAACCAATAGTCATTTATATACATAAGTGGGTTAACAATAATTACTATAACCATAGTTATCCGAGTCATACTCCATACATAAAGATTTTGGTATTTATTATTAGAGGGACAAACAAAATTCCGTTATTATATGACTCATATTATACACACATATATATTATTAGGGTTAGGATGTTGATGACTTTTGCATTTTTTTCCTTTGATTCTATACAATGCTATCCAAGCTAAAAATTTGTTTCATACTCCCTTGTAGAATATTCTAATTTTATTTTGCATTTTTTTGCATTTTTCGGCATTTTTAGCTATAAATGCATTTTTTGTTTTTTAACGTCATTTTTCAACATTTTAAAGTCATTTTTTCATCTTTTAGGACATTTTTTGTACTTTTTGTACAATGTGGGACATTTTTCTCAAATTATAGATTTTAGGGCAAATGTTACACTCAAGTTAGGAAACGTTTGGATAAGTTGTAAAAAAAGTTTGGAAACTAATTTAATTTATTTAAAATCAAACTTTGGATTTATACCTTCGGAAATAACTTAGTTGGAGACGTCTGGGATGTTATAATCAGAGTCAATTAAATGTATAAAAAAAAATTGAGTCTTTAATCCAAAAAGCTTCAAATAAAATCGGACAAACAATAGCAACCAAAATGGAGAATGTCATTTTGAAAAATAATGGATTTAAAATTGTAACTAACATATCTGAAATGGTAGATTGCAAAGGTGCAAGAGGAGAAGATTTAACTACTGATGACTACTGATGAATTTAGTCAATATAATATTATATATTATTATATATTAACTAAATACACACACATACACACACGCACACGCACGCGCACACACACAGACACACACACGCACACACACACACACGACGACTGTTCGGTAAGTATTAGTTTTAAGTATTGCAAACAATAATGTAAAGAAAACGATTTTCGGCTAAAACTGAAATAAAATAAATGTAGACACTCACCATATCCTTGTGCGAGTCCAACGAGTTAATCTCGCCGGTGGCTGCTACACGGACGGGGTTCTGCTTGACGCGGCCAATTTTGAATATGAGTATTTACATCCGGTCCACTATACCCGCAGCTACTGATGTCGTTGCTGTCGCCGTTGACGGCTGCTGCTGGTGTTCGCTGACAACTTCGGTGCGGATACGAATAGCCGCGGAACTTGTATGATGTGAACGAGCGTGCGTGTAATAATAAAATAATATATGGACCGCGGACACGATTATTGTTGTAGTTTTCGTGCACGATGATTCTACAACCCGGAAACGTCGTTTGCGGTGCGATCGAACGGCGACGGCTGACGGCTAAACGGTGATGGTCGGCGGCGGAGCATCATCGTGCGAACGGGCGCAAGGAAACGTAAACGGACGACAAACCGAACCGGTGCTGGCTACGAGAGATTCGAGGTACCAGGTGCGAGAGTAGCAACTGCGGTATAAGACGTACTTCTGTTGCGGCGTTTTATTGTTCCGCAGAACTTTGATCGGTGACGTGCGACACGAACACAATTTTATCACACCGACGAAGTGTGCGCGCGTGCGACTAGTTGGAACGCGAATGTACGCCGGGTGCATGTTCACGCTGGCCGATTGTGCACGGGCTCCCCGGTTACCGCGCGGCAGGCGGGAGACCGTCGGACACCGTATTCCATTGGCCAGATGCCGCGCCCACGCGAAGTTTTTTTCTTCTTCCACGCGCACCGTTTTTTTCTTTCATTCTCTCTACTACTAATATTATTGCTTATCGTTTCTCGTTGCCTCCTTCGGTCCGTTTTCCCTAGCGTTGCTTCTCGTGCGTGCAAAACCGAAAAATACATTATTTTAATATTGTATGGCTATTTGAGAAATAATATCCTAGCACGGAGTTATCAAAATGCACATCGTATTGCAGCAGTATTCTCGTACAAAGAGCCAGCCCTAGGGGGAGGCGAGGTGTGCCCGAGCACCAGGCCTCGCGATTAATCTTACTAGAATATATAAATTGATATTATATTATATTCGTACATAATACATAAATTATTTATGTATTATACGCAAATATCTAGGAAAGAGAACTCTTTCATATAAAAAAAAAAAATTTCGCACCAGGCCCCGCGAATCCTTAAGCCGGCACTGCTCGTACAAAAACCGAAACATATCATGCAATCTAAGGAAAAGCTGAAAAAAGTCTTACGAAATCTTATAGTTACCTACGCGAGATTTTGATTATAAGACTCACTCTCATTGGGTATGAAGACAAACGATAAATCGGCCGAGTACCTATTAAATATATATATTTATTTATTCCGAAGATGCACCTACTATTGTGAATTTTACCTATGTACAGTAGCATATTTTTGAGGATGAAGGGAGGGGGTTTCCGGGTCTCGGTCCCCTCAAAAAAAAAATGGTTCTAAAGTGATTACTTGCTACGATGATACAAAGAAAGAGATCATTAATTTATATAATATGTTTGTGTTTTGTATTTGTATTTATAATAATAATAATATAATAATATAATCATTAATTCATACCTTACATATAATTTTTATAATATTATAAAATAACTTATTTTTTAAGAAAATTTAAAACTCCATACAAAAAATTAAAAAATATGGTACTGTCTATGTATACAGCATAATAAATAAATAAGTTTAATTAATATTATATTATAAACAAATGTTTCAACCTAGACATCGTGATGTATTGCAACTATACCGCAACATATAGCAAATAACATTAAATATTAATCATGTATAGGTTAGGTCCATAATAAATTGCCTGTGCATCAGCCATGTATGCTACAAAGTTGATATTCGTGAGATCATTTCCCAAAATGGTTTATATAAATAATATGCTCCGGCATTAGTGTACCTAGTAAGTAGTTAGTACCTGTAATATTATAATTGTGTACAATTGAACATTCATCGATTTTAATGAGTCAATTGTACGTTGTAGTTTTCTGATTATTCGTCTGCGTCCGGTTCTCAACTTCCATATATTGCAGTAGTGTAATGTAAACCTATTAATTATGATATACCTATTTTATGTGTATTGCATTCTGATACAAGACATTCAAACCACAATGCAATGACTAGTTTGTCCTGCATGCAACAAACACGCACATTTATTAAAGGCACATATATGTACGTAAGTGCAGTGTCAATGAAGTGTTTAGTGGAATGCATTTTTCATATAATAATAACACCTTAAACTGGAATTCCTTAACCAGAGGTCCAAACTCATCTAGAGATTCATATATACTTACTCGAGATTTAATTTTATTTGATGTACTTACACTTTTACTTTAACTAATAAGTTATAAATATCTACACAAACCATGCTGTAAGTAATTTGGACATAAATCTACCGAATATATATATAAGCCTAACTACAAGTATCTAAATATATAAATATAAATATGTACCTATACACATAATTTTTACCTTCAATGATTAAATGATCACATAAAAATATGGTTTAATAAAACAATAATTCAGTGATGTGCCCAGAACAAAATATTTGAGTAGGCCATTTTTGTTTTGTAATCAGCTATTAGATACCTATAACGTAGGGAAGATTTGGCCTAGCATATGAATATTAAATTTTAGGTTTTTATCTATAATCTTGTGACTAATTTTGATGTATTTTATGTGTTATAAAAAAAAAAAAAAAAAACCTAACTGATAAAATAAAAGTTAGATAGGCTATTTTGACAACCTATTTGGTCTATTTTGTAACTTCGTCACTGGTAGTATTGAAAAAAAAGTTATATCGATAGTTTTTATTCTTTTAAAATGTGTGTTTCCCTAGTCAAAATATTATATACAAAATTAAATCGTACAAAATTAAATCCCCATATATTTATTGCAATTACTTATTTTCATAATGCTTATACCAAGAACATTATGCATGGAGATTAAAATAGAATATCAAGATTTTTTCTTGTTATGCATTTATATTTATTGTAAACAAAAACTTATTACTATAAAAGAATCACTGCATAAAAAAAAGTATAATAAAAATAAATTACTAATTATTATGAATATATGATAATTAGATCCACATCTTATAAAAATATTAGCAACTTTCGTGCACAGTATTATATTTAAGTTACACATATTTGTGATAAAATGTACATTGTTATTTACAATATTTTATGGAGTTGATAAAAAAAAAAATAAATATTTTTAATATTCTAACTCATTATAAATTCTGGTGTTGTATTTAAAATTTTAATATGCTAGTGTACATAAGTATAAAACAATAACAGTTAAATTCTTCGAATATTATTCATGATGCATATTATAAAAAAAATAAAATCATTGAAATATTTTTCAAACATTCTTTGTTTTTAATCGATTTAAATTTTACAATGTAAGTCTCTCTGTAAAATATGTCGCATTTTAAGATATACTCAGATCATGGCACCTGCTAATTCCACTTATTGAAATTCCGTTTCATTCTTTGTGTACAATAAATATATACTGTGTTATAGATACGATATTTAAAAGTCAATTGATATTTTCTATTTACGTACTTTTCTAATACATTCTAATTCTACTTGATACTTTTAAATACAATATATTAGAAAAAAGGTACTTCCTGTTATCAACAATTGTTTGATTGTATAATATACATATTATATAGTTGATACATTTATATGCAAATAAATTAAAATATTTACTACGTTACAAACATATAGAAAAGAAATCTAACCACACTAATTTATAGCTATAGTATATATAAAATTAGTGTTAAGGGTATTTTATAGTATACAATAATTTCTAAATTTTCATGAGATTAAAAGAATTAGATAAGGAATTTCTAATAGAAAAATTATTATTTGTCAAGTTTTGTATACAAACTCGTTGAGAATATACTGATAATAAATTTGATTCTTATAATTCAAATAAAATGTAGAGAATATATTTACGTAACTAGGTTAAAAATAAATATACCATTTTATTCTCAATAATATTGTGTCTTTTAATTTTTTAAATAATTGCTTATCATTTTGTAAAATATTCATCATAATGATTCATACAACATAAATTATCTTAGTACACGTACACGTATTTATTATTTTTCACTAAATTGATTATTTTGAAATTAACTAGAAAAATGTAATAGTGTTGTTGTTTAATCATTAAACTAATTAAAATATTAAGTAAATATTCAAATGTTTTAAATTGTTAAGTTAAAAATTATAAAACAAATAACTCATTTTAATTGTACTTAATGCTTTAATGGTTTAAATTACCTGTATTATATAGTATTGTTTATATAAATATTAAATAAACCATTTTAAAACCATTTAAGATTTTTAATAAATAATAATTGGTAAATAATTAATCAATTGAGAATTTTTTTTTTAAAGGTAGTTAGTCAATTTTAACGAATATAAATTGATTTACACGATATTATTTAATGAATAGAGCGATAAATTCTTAATTGCTTAATTTGAAATTATAATATTATAGAACTAATGTTATAGTGTATGAAAATTAAATAATAAACAATTTTATTTGTATATTGATTTTAAGTATAATAGTTAAAAATATGCATAAATAAAAATCAGCAAATAACTCAAAACGAATACATAGCTGATCATGATTTATAGTCGACAAAGAAAAAATATTAGATGAAACATATGATGTATTTTACATGTATATTTAGGTCTTATGTTTTTTAATTGAGGTCTGGATAAAAAAGAATGAAATTAATACTTATATATAAGTAAAACAATAAATGCGTTTTTTCATATATCATGTGAGTGGTAATTAATTTAACGAGTTTTTTTTAAGACTATACAAAATAATCAAGAAAAGTTGAATTTAGCAGTAAAAATATGTTAGAAAACAATATTCATTAGTAATGTACTAATGTTTTATAAGAATATATCATTTTTTCATTCGGTGTCCATAATTTATTGTTAGCCATATTATGTAGTATACCTAACTACTTAAATTATAGTATAAATATATAATGGTTGATTTTTAATAGCATATTATTATATAATTAACTTGAAAAATACGAGTTAAATAAAGATTGAAGTCATAAAAATATATTATGTTAAGATTTATTTATGAAAATAAACTTAAATGGTCTTTAAAAGCCTTTTAAAAAAAAAAAAGATTATCGATTCAGGACAGATTTACTTGAAAATACATTTTTGTAATATTTAAATTAGTATTTTTTTTTCAGAATTTAACTCTAATAAAAATTATAGGAAAAATAATAAAAAATCAAGAAAAATAGCATAAATATTATAGATACTATTTGTGAAGAAAAATAGTTAATTTGTGAAAACGTGTATTTGTAATTGTTTAAATATTCTAATATGCTTATATTTTATATGTTAATATGTCTTATAAATAAAATGTATAATCGATTACTTACTTTTATAATAATACGCATTTACCAACTCGTTTTTATGTTTTATTTAATGTTAATACATTTTGTTTAGATAAGCAAAATACTGCAGTAACTAGAACATGAATGTGGTAATTTCAAGTCACAGAATCAAAATATATTTGGAATAAAATGTATTGTATTATTTATTAAGTTATGCGGTTAAACGTCTAGATGATATACCCATAGTGCCACACGATAATTCATTGTTCAGTATTAGTTAAATTGTTAAAACGCAACGTTTTTTATTTCAAATTAGTTGTTAATAAATTATTATGTATTGGATGTAAAATATCAAATTTATTATATTCATAAGTTATCTTATTTTGATCATAAAAGATTTTTTCCATTTTTAAGCTGTATTAAAAGTTGAACATAAACATATATACATAAACACATAATGTATTTATTAACTCTACAATCTATTAAAACTGGTTTAAGGTAGGTTTACACTTATCAAAGTAGCCACATCCGAAAAACATGAGTTAATGGCACGGATTCTACTTTGATAATATAAACACCCCACGGACATGTGGCTAACTTATTCAAGTTCTGTTGACCGATCCGTTCCATCACGGACATGTATCAAGATTCTCGTAAGTGATGAGAACATTTTTTTATATAATATGGTAGAATTTTTATTTATTTTTTGTTAAATACAATAATCGTATAAACTTATTAATTATTATATTATTATTATCTATTATTTGTTAATTAGTTAAAATATTTCCTTTTAAAAAAATCTTTTAAATATAATATTAATATTTGTAAATATTATTATAATAGCAGAAAAAAGGTGGTTCGAGGACAAAATAATTGAATGTATTCATTTGTACGAAGCTCATGAAGTTTGTGAAAACGATGTAATTTCCAGCTTTGTCTTTGCTGGTATTGCTTCTCAAAAAATGTATTCTATTTTTGAACACGATTTTTCAATTTATTTAATAGAATATTTAAAGAAACATCATTCATCCTCATATAGTTCATGTAACCTGATCGATCTTCCATTCTGAGCTCCGTAAACAATTTATTTGATAGTATTCTAAAATATTTCACATGGCAACCCAATATTGCATCTATGTTTTTCTTTCCGTTTTCTGATTAGAAATAATTTTGTATGTAAATTCTTGAGCTAGAACTACGTTTACCAATTCTAGTTCCATTTTGGCTACTCATTAAAAAAAAACTTGGACAGACATTTTGTTATGTAAACACTGTCATCAGTGCTCGAATCAAAGTTATACTGATTCGTGGTTAATGGACGTAACTCATTTGATAAGTGTAAACTGGCCTTAAGATATATACACAACCCAATAATAATAGGTATAATACGAAGTAACTAACATTTCATGTAGCAATGATTTTCCTGTATTATAATTATGCTATTTGAAAAAAAAATGTTTAGTAGTTAAATTGTATAGCTTAAGTGTGTAAATTTTTATGTTTAGAAACCTTTTTATGATAATGGATAAAAAGGGAGAAGATTGAAGTTAATGATTAAATTTTAAAAATAAGAGATACCCTTTTTTTAATGAAATTATCCTTGATGCATATTTTTTATGGAATTTAGCGGTTCATCAAGATTTATTTAGTTATTTTTGAAAAGTAGGTACCCAATAACCCATTTATATATAATTCAATATATTATTTATTTACAATATAATGATTATAAGTATAACGAATTATATAATTTATGTTATATTTTCAATAGGATTTTTCAATCTAGTTGACAAGTACTTACCTAGACTAAATATATTTTTACTTTGAAATTATATAACTGATAAGATTAGTGTTAAGAAGAGTTTGTCAACAAAAACTGATTCAAAATTTTGTAGTTAACAACACTATAAGAGGACACAAATCTAAAATGTCTCTGTAAATCCTAATAGCTATTTTAATATTTAAACGTATAAAGATTTCCAGGCTTACTAATAATGTTAATCTTACAATAGAATACTTTTGTATATTTTACGTATTATATAATATTTTACTGTGCGTCGTTCAGAGTGCTTCAATTTTTTAAAAACATACGTTGAACAATATCACTTGGCTCATAATATTTTATACATCGTATAGTATCGTGTGTATAGTATCGTATAGTATCTGTATGGTTCAGAGTGTTGGGCGGTTAACAGGAGAATAGAACAAAGTATGAGTGTCGCGGAAATGAGAATGCTTAGATGGTTGAGTGGAGTGACAAGAGAAGATAGAATAAGGAATGAATACGTGAGAGGTAGTGTTGGTGTAGCGCCAATTGTGGACAAGATGAGAGAAAATAGGCTGAGATGGTTTGGGCATGTGATGAGGCGAGAGGAAACGAATGCAGTAAGAGTGGTTATGAAGATGGACGTTGAAGGGAAAAGAGGAAGAGGAAGACCAAAAAAGAGA
This sequence comes from Sipha maydis, assembly GCA_034509805.1. Taxonomy (NCBI): domain Eukaryota; kingdom Metazoa; phylum Arthropoda; class Insecta; order Hemiptera; family Aphididae; genus Sipha; species Sipha maydis. The sequence goes on along the minus strand of JASXSY010001228.1, from coordinate 71,037 downwards.
TGGTTGGAGACTTTGGAGAATGACATGAGGGCTGTCGGTGTGTGCAGAGGAGATGTGATTGACCGAGTAAAGTGGAGGTGTAGGACAAGGGTGGCCGACCCCAAATAGTTGGGAGGAAGGCGAAGTATACTCTATAGAAGAAGAAGAAGTATCGTGTGCGCATGTAGCGAATGAGCTACGAATCAAATCAAATACGCGATTTTATTGTACAGTCACTAAGTGCTCTATTTGCATTAAATACATAAACGAACCACATGCATTTATATATAATATGTTAATAAGAAGAAACTTTAGTAATACAGTCTTGTATTCGCGTTAATGATCAATTATGATATGATAATCAACTATAGAATCAAATTTAAGGACAAATACAGACTATTTAATGTCTAATAAATATTTTATTTGAACTATAAATTGTTTTATTACAGTTATATTATCCTTTGGATTTGAATAGTTAGTTATAAAAGGATACTGAAGTTTTGTCTAAAATTCAATGCCATATGTCTCACCGATTCTATAGCTACCCATACTCATTTGTATGTATTTCGTATAATAGCAATAGGTGCCTACATATAATTTTTGACGTTTTTTCTTTAATTATTTTGAACTATATTATTATTAATATATTTATAATATATAGTTAAATATTAATTGCATGAAATAAACAATGTTCTTCTAGAAACTAAATTTAGCTTCTTCTTCTTCTTCTTCTTCTACTTCGCCTTCCTCCCAACTATTTGGGGTCGGCCACCCTAGTCCTACACCTCCACTTCACTCGGTCAATCACATTTAGAAACTAAATTTGGCTAAATAAACAAAATAATGAAAATATAATTTATTTTCATTCGCATACGCTGTTTTTTTTTTTTTACTTAAGTATTCAAAATAATGGCTCGAACTATATATTTTATAAGATAGTGTAATATGTAATTTATTTGACATCAACGTTAAGTTTCTACCCTTTTAATAAGAATCAAATATCTCACATTTGTGCATAACCATTGTTAATTATTTATAAAGCATATTATGAATAGGCACCTAATCTGTAGATATTAAATTAAACATGACTGTTAATTTAGTTAATTAATAAGTATCGATTATAATTAAGTTTTGATCGATTTCTCTTAATAAGTCATTATTGCACATTCCGTTTTGTTGTACTCGTATCAAAACCCAATTTAACAGAATAAAAGCATCCGGATTATGTTTTAATTTTTCACCGATTTTAACCGTTAATATGATTTTACGTTATTATAATGATGATATTAATAACAATTAACAACTTACTTACGATGTTATGGTTTACTGATCTTTGTCAATATTTCGTGATTGCATTATTTTCTTTCGTTAGGCAAATAATAGTTAATAAAAGTTTGCGCATTTTGTAGTAGTAATATTATGTAAGCCTTTTGTATTGTTGACTTACAACATAAACAAAATTTCTTTGATTTATGTTTAGGACACATTTGTAGGAAAAAGTGAATGAGAGATAAATATTCATTTGTATTTTTAAAATCAAAAGAAAAGGAAACAATGATAATTCAATTCAACAAAAGTAAATAATTATGATAAAAAAAAAAATTGTAATTTATTAATTAAATATTATTTTACATATTGTTACTATATAATACTGAACCATATTAAAACCTGAAAATGCATGTGTATTTTACAAGTGTTATTTGATTTCCCAATAGGACGAGATCTAAAGAATACACAGCCTTAAAATTAATTGCTGAACTCAAAATATACACACTTTATACAGTAATAATTATAATAATAAAAATTATTTTGAAAAATAACGTAAAAAAATGAAGTCTCTCTTACTCGCAGTAAAATTATTAGTTGTCTATATATATATATATATATATATATTTATAAATATATACTATTCATTTATATTAAATGCTTAAGATAATAACATAGCTTATTAATAATATTTATCTTCAGATAATAAAATTAGAATTGAAACATTTGCGACGTTTAATAATTAATGTATACAATCTATAAATATCTATAAAAATATTTAAATTATAAACTATCAAATTTTATAATAAAAATAATACATATTTAATAAATAAAAATTTACTATAAAATGCTACTACTAATTTTCTTATCTAGAATCTACTTTATTATATTTACACATAAAACTATAGTTGGTTGTATTTAGCATATGAACTAATTCTTGTTTTAACTACATATCTTTTCATCATCATGATTAATAGTATTGTTCTGTAATTGTAGACATCCAGTATAGAGTTCGCCGTTCAGACGCAGTATAAAGGAACTAGTATTTTAATTTATAAAATTGATCAATTTTAATGTAAAACATAAAGAAATAATAATATCATTATGTAAAATAATTCAATTTAACAGCTCGAAAAGTTCTTATATATTTGCATAACTTTAAGTTGCATAATTTCACTCAAATGTAAACATTTTAGTTTGTTGTATTATATAATTATATTATTTATTATATGTAGTTAATATAGCTCTATTTAATTAAAACAATTTAATTACCTCCATTCAATGACGATTCAACCTTGACGAGTTGACCCTTGTAAATACCGTCTCTAGTCCTTTTACAAACGCATATGTTGAGACCATTTGACATACCTGAATATCAATATAAACATTTTATTTATGTTAGAAAAATTGATTAAAATCACATATTTTATATTACACGTATCATTTCAAATATTTTTATACATTTTTACTTTTGTTGTATAATGTTAATATAGAGTTTTTATAAATAAATATGTAATTAATAAATTGTATAAATTAAATGATTTGGTTTTACGTTTATTTTTGAATTTTTTACGAGATATTATGGTGCATTGTTAAACGTTCACACTTATCATGCGACAATCGTCAGTAGAAATATACCATAAAAAATAAATTTATTACTTTAGTAGTGCTAAAAATGTAAATCTCATTTCTTTTTTCCTCATTCATCCAAACGTTTCTTAAGTCATTGTCAACTTGATTTATAGAGCGTATGTCTAAATGTATATACATATTTAAATGTAAGTGTATGTGCGTGTGTGTCTGTGTAAATTACATCCGTTTTCAGGTCGTTGAATTATAAAGAAAATGTAGAAGTCCTACAGAACTGTACACCATTTAAATTTAATTACATTAGGATTTATGCATACACATTAACCGAAATCATTGACGCATACGATTATTATTAAAATTTGAATATTAATTAATTCAAGAAAATAATAATTACATGTTCACAAAACAAAAGCATATATAAAACTTATGAGAAATTCTAATGTGTATTTAAAAAATATACCTAAATATTCTGTTGTTCATTTTTTAAATATAACAATTTCTTCGTTGTCACGTAGCACACATTAAATTATAGATATTCGTTTTTATTCTTATATTTTTACGTATTTAAATGACAATAATATAGTTTGAAGATAACTAAAAAAAAGTTTTAAGATACTATAATACGATTTATTGTAATAATTTTATTTTTTTGCGATTCTTAAATTAATAAAATTCATAATATATACCTAGCACATACAATGTAAAATTATCATATGTGAAAATAGTCAAATTGTATCATACTATAACGTAACTTCATTACTTCATCATTAAACAAAAATATGATTTCTTTTTTGACCATTCGAACCAAAAGTTATGATAGTTTTTAAACTAAAAAAATATAATTGTCAAATTGCCAAAATTATATGAATTAATATTTTTACAATTTCTAAAATAAATAACCGGAAAATGCACATATATAAAAATTATAAATAATAGGACAAGTACTAATAATGGGTTTACTCGAGTTGGGCAACGATATATTTAATTTCTTCTAGTTGAACTCGAATTATTTGATCCGCACTAGTGATCTGCTCCAACTCGAATTAGATCTGAGGATGAGTTCACTTTAGTTTTTTTAATTATCCAGAGTTATTAGTTATAATCCGTTAGTAGAGGTCAAGCAACCCCCAAAAATAATTTATTGGAGGTTAAGCTTCCAAAAAATCGGTAAAGGTAGAGATCATTACGAGTAAGGCCCCACAGGACGATTTGGTGACAAATATCTGAGCCCCTCCCCTGATTTTTTACTGAATTTCCGGCCATGGCTATAGTTTTAAAAGCCCTAATAGAGTCTATTCTGTTTTTTTTTTTTTTTGTATTACAGTGTTTTCCGTATTACACCGTTGTATTACTTAGAGATCAACTATGAAACGTCTACAGGAAACATTGGGGGTTTTTTTTTTGTCAGAACTTGGTCATATCGTCGAACTTAAATTTATCGAATAGTACATAATATTATTAAGTTCTTACCGGCGGACACGTCGATATCCATTTCGATCATGTTACTGCTGTGATCGTCGTTCTCGTTTTCGTCGGCGCTTATGCGTCCGGGAGAGATAGAGTTACGCACCGGGCTCGGGCTCTTCATTTTCGGACTCTCTTTATTTTCGTTCGCTCCCCCGGGGGAATGTTCTGCTTTGATCCGTTTCGCGGTCGGCTCGTCGTCATTCTCGCCCGCGTTGTTATTGTTCGTCCCTTGGCATTTTTTTCCCAAGTTTAATGCTTCGCACTGTTCCGGTATCAATCCCTTTTGCTGCAGCACGATCGGCGATAAGTTCATCGCGGCCGCAACCGCAGCAGCGTTGTACGGCAACGTATTGGGCTGCAAGTCTGCGGATGGCAGATGAAAAAAGAAAAACATTAAACACTTTTAGTACTAAACTACATGCGCATAGTTCGTAACAGAGATTCTATAGCTATAGGTTATGACAAAAAAGTGGATTGCTACTATTTTTTTTTGGTGGGCTGCACAAGGTGTTGAAATTTATTTACATTTTTATATTATATTATAGGGGTAAAAAGTTATTAGATTATATTATAAAACAATATGGGTAACCAAAAATATTAGTGTGTTGAAAGCTTGCCAAAATGAATAGAAATTCCAAAATAAGTCGCAACATGGAAAATTTGGGAACCTTTTTTCATCTATAATATATAATGTATGTACATATTTATTTTATATACATAATAAATATTGTGTAAATATATGACGGAAGTGTATGTAAAAGGGGTAAGTAATGTCAACAAAAACACGTCACTTCCTCGATAGCAATAATACATCTCAATGTTTGTACATTGTTTATATATATATGTGTGTGTGTGTGTGTATGAACTTTTATTTTCATTTCCTTATAGTCATAGCACATTCATACTGCGGAATATGCAAACTATTGAAATAAATATATAAACTCACTCGGTATTGAATGTCTCGAAATTGTCGACTGATTAGCTCTCATCAAATCCATCCACATCAACATGCTAAGTATTTCTGAAAAAAAGAATAATGTTTTCGTTATATTCCATGTTGGCAGTAGTTATTATACCAAAAAAAAAAAATAAAATCCTCAGAAAATAATTAAATGTTATGTTTTACACGTACACTACGTACACTTGGTTAATAGTCTAATAGGATGAAAGATTTATACATGTTTCCTGTACCATTTATATGGATTATAATTATTACTATGTTATATCAACGTTAACAATATCTTATGATTGGTCCCCCGAGAGGAAGGTGAATGAATATTTAGATATAATATTTGAGAATAATGAATATTATATTATTTTATTTCTACTCGACCTATCCATTTGCCAAACACTCACAAAACCGAATACAAGACGTCTTAGTCGTCTACATTTTGATAGAGAAACGATCGAACTCGGAAAGGATATCGATATGATGCTATACTACCCAGAGATCGATTAATAAAATCGTTGCGGCAGCCAAAGCGTTTACACATTATCATAATGCAGCATGGTGACCAAAACATCGAAAACCCTTGTAACGATTGTACAAAAAGCTTGTCGGCGTAGCGACTAGCATTGCGGCGGCGACCGGTTTCGGTAGTATTATTATGGACACTATACGCGACGATGATTGAAGTAATTAATCTGAAAACGCGTATAAATGTCCCGAAAAAGACGCGGTTCGTTATTGTGTATAAATGTCGTCTTGTAATGTTATTATACTATGGTACATAAGACGAGTTCGTCGGATTACATTTTTTTTTTCTCTCTCTCCTCGTAGACATTCAATCAGTCATCCGACGACGTCTCCAGCAGACTGTAATATATAATATATGTAATGAATATAGTGTGATGTATTTTATTCAGGTGTAAAACAGCGCGCGAGTCGTGAACAAGTGTCTGTAATTTGTTACGTTTTTTTTTTTTTTTCTCTCTCTCTCTTTTTTATGTACGAACACGAGTTTTTTCCTCGAAATAATAATTACACATAAATTTATACACGGGTATATTATAATACGCGTGTGTGCGCGCTCTCGCAGCGGAGTACAATGTACGGCGGGACACGATAGTGACGTCGTCGGTGGTGGTGGAGGTAAAAGAAAGAAAAACCAACAATGTATAATAATAATAATAGTATGTACATCCATGTTGAATATTTAAATATCAAAAGGCGCACGTATTATATTATTGTGTTGTGGATTTAAACGAACACACGATGTCACGGTGTAAATTGATTTATTCAAATAACAGACGAGAGAGCGCTGTTGTACGCGCACGTCGCGCGCGTATCAAAAGTGTTACACGCGGACAGACGGGATATTATGCATGAGACCGTGTGCGCGCGTGTGTGTGTCGCGCGTACGAGATTCGTCGGACGGCCGTGTGGTAGGGAAGGAATAGCGGTCGGCCCGTAAAAGTCGCATTTACAACACAATGTCTACGTAAATTGATAACATTGACGAACGTCCTGACCGCGACCGGCGACACCGAAGGGGTCACCGCGCCCGTCCCATCAGATACGGTCGGGTCGTGCGCGTACGCAGGTGTGCACGCGACCGGTGAGAGACCGTCGACGACTCGTCGGACGAATGTCAACTCGCGCGCACACCGTTCGTACGCGTTCGACTAGCTACTACAACGTGCGCATGCTTATCGTACACACACCCACGTGTTTATATGTTACGTTGTTGTGTGTGCGATCTATGGTCGTATCGCGTGCTCGGCTTATCGCACGAATTACAATAACAATAATTAAACGGTTTTCTCGACGATATATTATTTTGTATTATTGCGACGCTGGCCGTGAACAAATTACCGAGTTCGTATTGAAGTCGTTTCCTGCTGGGTTAAATGATCGTGTTAACTTTTTCAGTTTCATCGATAAGTTTACTCTCGTTGAACTTGCATAACCATCAAAACGTCTTTTACCGAGTTCGTTAAACGTAGAAGAAAATTACCGAAAACAAAAGAAAATAAAGGTTGTGTAATTACGGGAACGGCGTATTGAAAATACTTAATTTAAAGCTCAATCGAAGGCGTCGGTGCAACAACAAGACATCTCCATTTTCTGAAACTTTTCAGGAGACACATAAAACTTAAATTTAAAATTCACAGTGACCATTTTTTTTTTTAAAAATATTTCAAGTTGTATATCACATTGAAATCGAAAAATTGGTAAGAAAGAAAAAAAAAATTAAATTTCAAAGTTGTACTTTATTGTGTTTTAAAGTCTCAAAATATGGAGCTGTCTGGTTTTTTGCCCTGAAATATTGAACATTTTTTTATTATTATTTAAATATATTAATTGCGCATATTATATTCCAAAAACATAAAAAAATGAGCATGTTGTGTAGTGTACATACTAATGAGTTGAAAAAAATTGTTTTTCCACAAAAATGTCCTAAATAAAAATATTTTTGAGTAAACATTTTTTTATTAAGACCTTTTATAAAAATATTTCTGTATAACATGGCTATAATTTTTTATGAAAATAACATAATAAATTTAAACTATATGTTTAGTTTTAATTTTAACTAGAAAATGTATAATAATATTTAATAACAAAAGATATAACAGTATTATAATGTTGAAATCACATAATAATAATAAGTAAACGTATAAACGTAATGAATAATCATTTTTAAAATAACATATTATCGATTACGATTTACGCTCGTGTAAAACGTTAGCTTAGATATTAGTGTTGATAAGAAATAATATTGCGCGGCGGTAATCATGAGATGCTCAGGGCAAAAACAAGACAGCTGTCTCTGGTTTTTGCACTGAATATAAATAACCAGACAGCTCCTTTTGCATTGTATTGGATATAATAATGATCGGAGCAATCTGGTTCTTACACAGAAATGTCGGCCTAATTTTTCTTTATCAGAAAATATACTAAAGTCGTTTTTGAAAAAAAGTGGAGCTGTCTTGTTATTGCACTGACGCCTTCAATTGTTATGATTAACATACAAGACAATCGAATTGTTTTCATAATTGAAAAAAAAAAAAAAAACATAACTGAGCTACGAAGTATCGTTGACTTGTATGTCGTTTTATTATTAGATACGTTATATCGATAAACGGATTGTGCACTGATAATACTTCGACTATCGATAGACAGGAACTACGTAATATTATGTTTATTTTATTTAACTGGCTGAACTTTAGTAACAGGCTAAATTTGTCCGCGATACTCGAACTGAAACTTTAAAATATTATAGCCTAACTATGACTAACATTCATTTAGCCTAACTATGACTAACGTAAGGGGGATAACACTTTATTTCCTACGAGTTTGACTATTACAATGCATAGTTATTTTGAATATGTTTTGCCAGTTGTGTATAAAATAACATATTGCTTATTTCAAATGAATTAGAGAAAATCTGAATTACGCAACTATTGGTAAAAAACAAATATAACGAAATTTCAAATGAATCGGCTTTCTAGCTGAACAATTTATTTTATATTTACCACTTTTCGTTTTAACCTCTTTTACCTCTGTAAGGATTTAATTTTGGAAAATCCTTTTTTTCTGAGGTCTCTGCATCATAAAACTAAATTACTCACCAAATTTCATAGTCATATCGTTCTAGCTTTATCGTTTTAGACTGTGACTTTTTTCATATTTATAACTTTATGTCTTCACCACTTTTTACCATCTTAGAATTTTTTATTTTAGAAAATTCTTTTTTATTGTACAACTAAAGTGTTTGTGAAACCATTATGTGAAAATGCAAGTTTATACGGTCTGTTGTTTTTGAGATACAGCCATGATCAGTGAGTGAGTGGTGTTTGATATATATATATATATGTAATCTAATAACGAAAAGTCATAAATGATATTATTATTGATAATGGTCTAATCTAACTAGTTTAGCACTCGCTATCAACATGTTATCTACTCGTACATCAGGGCTTATTTATTATATTATGAATATTAATGAATATTATTCAAAATGTATTAAATGTATGTCTTCAGAATAATCAATTTATTAACAAGTAGAATTATTTAGAAATATTTTTATTTTTTTATTCACAATTTAAGTTATTTAAAATAAAATATTATTCTTTATTCGAAAAAGTAATCGGTTAGCTATTCACGTTTTTATTTTTCAATCATTATTTTGATTTGTTTTTGTCAGATTCCGACTACGGTTTTGTCAAGATATCAAAGGCAAAATATAACGTTATACCCGATTATACCGTATCCACTGATATCGGTTTTTCACGTGTGTTAGTACAAATCAAAATTCTACCCGAAACAGAAATCCAAGCTTGGCCTTAGTCGCCTTAAATTAATGATTTCACTTCATCTCCATTCTTCCTCAGAAATATTGGTTACCTACTCAATTAAAGTATTTTATACCAGATAAGACGAACGCTTTTCTAAAACAATAAATTTAGTTGGCTCAATACTACACTATGTCATTATCTTATGAACAGTAAACACTATCTTCTTCTTCTTCTTTCTTTTTCTCCTGACTATTTGGAGTCAGTCAACCTTGTTCTAAACCTCTACTCGTCTCGATTTTTTATATTCCTTACGCATACACCAACAGTCATCATATCATTCTCAATCGTATCCAACCATCTCTCTTATGATCTTCTTATTTCTCTTTTCCCTTCAAAGTTCATTTTCATAACCACTCTTAATGCTTTTGTTTCATCTCGCCTCATTACATTCCCAAACCATCTCAATCTATTTTCTCTCATCTCGTCCATTATCGACGCTACACCAACATTACCTCTCACATTTAAATTTTTTTTTTTTTGTTATTCCACTCATCCATTTAAGCGTTCTCATTTCCGCAACATTCATACTATGTTCTATTCTCCTGTAATCGACATAACACTCCGAACCATAAAGCATAGTTGATCTCTCTACACTCCTGTAAAATTTACCTATAAGTCTCATTGGAATTTTCTTATCACATAAAAAGCCCGATTCTTCTCTCCATTTCATTCCATCGCACTTAACCATATGTCTCATAATCATGTTAAAGTCTCCGTCCTTTTATTCATTAAAATGATCCTAAATATTTAAAATTTTCGACTTCACCTTTACGTGGGCCAGTACAGCTTATGTTAATTACTTTTGTAGATAATATTATATAACACGTAAATATAAGACATAATGGCCACTGCTAACACCCCGAGCCATATGACGTATTACAATAATTGAATAATTTTATCTATAATATATTATAATAGTCGATTTCTATTAAACAGAAAAACACTGTAAATACGATTTAAACTTACTAGTAACATGTGTGTGTGTGTGTGTGTATGTGTGTATATATATATATATATATATATAAACAAACCAGTTCTAAAAATTTAAACTTGAGTTTATTTATCTATAGCATTTTGTACAACAGAAAAATTGAAAATGAAGTCTTAATTCTACGAAGATGTTTTAATATCATTATATTGAACGTATTATTCGGCCGTTTATAATTTTTATATAATTTAAGGTTTGTACTTCCGCAACAGAAGATGAATGATTAGAAAATGAGTTATAAAATATAACATAGTCAAGTGAGCACTTAAATGAGTTAGGTATACCACATGCAGAATCACTTTGACTAATTGAGTTAATAATAGGTATTTGTATATTTTTAACTCGGCTACGTTTAACAACCTCTTACCTTTTGGTAAATTAATTTGTTAATGTTGTACTTCATTTTATAAGCAGTCGTTGGCAAAGTCGTAGACAACTAAGTGTATAAATAAAACTTAATATTTTTTTTATAATGTATCACAAAACGCAGTAAATTAGATAAGTTTCTTTCGGTTTTTAATGCGATTATAGTTTACTGAATACATTATTGTTGAAATAGTTTTGTAACGGTATCCCCCGCCTAACTCTTGACTTAGTTTTTAAATCCAGTCTAATTACTTCTGTATATTGTTATATTTTTGTTCAGAGCGTTTTATTTTTATATGTCCACTGCATGTCTCTCGTATTAGTTAAATTACAATAATACAGTACAGAAGAAAATAGTCACGACTCACGAGCATTGTACAGTTGTCAAGGTAAAGACGTACTTTCATGTTTATTATACTGTAGGTACATCGTATATTATATTCATGGTGCTATCATAATATGAACATTCGCATAAACAAGTTGAAACGAAACGGTCTGTTATTAAGTAAACCAATAGCTAACCGTGTCGAAAAAGTCGACGCTTATTGGTACCGCATTTAAGCATACAAATATTGCGTGTGTGTATCAATAGTCATTGTAACGAAGCAGAAATAAGAAAGTCATATAAAAATGAATACTTAGTACTTGCACGGTCAGACAATCATTACTAATCGATGTATACGTCGCATATAATTATATAGAGCTACATAATTATATATTATAGTACTGGTAATGATGATTCATGACAACCTGATCAGCACAAAAGTAATTAAAGCAAATCGTGAAAATATCATAATTTAATTGAAAGAAAATAAAAATATTTTTAAAAAACACAATGGACAAATTAAGAAATCTAATTTAAGAATACATTATTATTCACGTTACACTTCTACGTACAATATAACACTAAAGTTCTAGAACCATATTGTGTAATATTTCCATGCATAGACGATAGAAATAAATGTATCTGGTGACTTATTTGTATAGAAAAATGTTACGACGATGAATAACAACTGTAGTGAAGTAGTGAATTTAATTAACGTGGTTAATTTTAAAATTTTATTGCTGCCAACTTAAAAATCTAATTAGTTACTTAAGATTTAAACTTTTGTTTATATAACTATATTAGCCACTCGGCTTCTAATAACATTTCAATGCATTTTTACTTTAATAACTCATATTTGAATATCGCTAGCCACACTTTTCTTTCACTAATGAAGGGCACTTGATGAATGAGCAGACTGAGAGAAAAAGAAAGATAGACAGATAGATAGACAGATAGACAGAGTAAGAAAATATTCCTAATGAAATTAGAACACGTCGTGATAGTTTTTTTCCTCCCGCTCATTCTTGGGAACGTTTCAAAAATACATTAAAACAGAATGAATAGATACACAAAGACGTTATATATACACATTTAAAAGTAGCATAAAGGTGAAATTATTATTAAAGACTAGAAATGAAATTGAACATTTTTATTTTTGGGGCAGCGTCAGACGGACACACCTGTCAAGGGGATTGCTAGTTGTCAGTGTGTTTACCGATTTTTCCTCTTATCCTTTTCTTGGCACATAACTATTCCGTATTATATAAACATAAAATAAAAAACGTCACAAAGTTTATAAAAGAGAGTAAAATAAAAAACACCGAGAAAAAACAAATGCTCGTTCTATTCCATGCGTAATCTCTTAAAGTACTGTTCAAAATAAAAATGCCACGCTACGTGATCGACATTGTGTTTATAATTATCTAAATATAGAAGTATTATTTGTTTTAAATGTACGAGTAAAATCTTTTAAAAATGTAAATAGTTTGTATTTGTTGCACTCCAAGATGTAAAAAATCTCATACAATCAGAAAGTAATCATTTTCAATCGAAATCAAAAAAAAAATTAATATCTAATGATACTATAAAGGAAACCACATAATATATTTGACACGAGTATGCGAGAGTATACAATAAGTTCGATACTCGTATTCTGGGATGTTTAAAACATTTGACCTTATTCTAGTAAATGTTTAAATGAAAAAATCACGTCCTAATTGGCTACTACATTATGATAGAAAAATAGTTTAAATTAGTATACTCGTATACTCGTATATAGTATTACGTATATTATACTCTTTTTTCGACCATCATCATAATAAATATATTATTACAGTCAAAGAATTACAACATTGGTTGTTTTAAAATAGTTTTAATCTACTTAAATTTATATTTATACATATATACGTTTGTGTGTGTGTATAATATTTGTACCAATATTATAATAAGAGAAAGTTTGTAGTAATTGTTTTTTTAACATATAATTTATGACCATTTAAAGTAACAATAATAGTATGTCCTATTTCATCCACCTTGTAACGGAATATTAGAATAAAACACTAATCAACAAAAAATGTTCGAATGAATATAGCTAATCATTGCTATTATTCTACATCAAACTATAATGTATAAATACAATAATTAACGAAATTAAATTATATATGTTCTCAAAGTAAATCATTATTATCATTTTACCAATAAGGTTTTTTTACATAGTTTTCATTATATTTTATATCAAAAGTAGTTTCAACTTTTAATATTTTAATCTCGGAAAATAATGTTATTTTGAATATAATGGTGTATAATATAATATAATATAATATAGTATAATATCATAAGATGCTTTGCTCATTATTGGAAAGTAGTTTAAATTCTTTATGGTTAGGTCCGGTAGAATAAGGATGAATATGTATTTCTTATTATTTATTTTTAGTTCGCCGATTTAGGATGCATCTCTAGATTACAATTTAAATGATTTTTCCGAATGAATATTGTAAATAGTTTCAACTCGCGAAAAATATAGATACTATGAAATATATACATAATAAATATATAAAGTAATAGACAGTATCAAACAATCACTCAAAAATAAAAAAACTGTCGTAATAATATTTTCCTATTGTTGTTTGGACCAAATAACGACATCACCCTACTATATATTCAATATTTCTACGATGAATTGTTGTTATACATTTTTATCAAGATCACGTCGAATAAGATTTTTATCAGTTATTGTAACCATATTTTGGGTCTCGGTCTGAACACATTTTTTGGTTGCGATAGAGAGAAGAAAGACGCGTTTTCAGTTTATTAAAATTATATTGATTATCAAGTCGGTAAACAAAGTGGGCGGATGTTATAGATGCGGCTCGCTTTGTTCTCTTCCGGATCACGTGGAAAAGCATGTTTCAACCTGCTACGCTACAGAAATCGATTGTTCAAATCAAAAATATGATTTTGAAAAAACAATAAAATGTCGCTAAAAACTAGCCAACGAATAGCTTATACACGCATCACAAAAATATACAACAAACTTGATTGGCAACGGAAGTGTCCTATTGTTCTACTCGTAAATTTGAACGGATCTAAAAATATTGGAGTACATTTCGGAAGCCCGCATGTGCCATCACACGTTTTGTCATGCTGACAACAATTTTTTAACTGCGCCAGTGTGCATCATGAACATGGCTGTTCCATGTATTTAAGGGACAACTCAGGGTCTGTTTTAGGCTTTTCAAGGTCCTCGAACAAAATGAGAAGTGTGACATTTCACACTCTTTTTCTTTTTTATAATAAAAACTATAATATTTTTATATTTTATATTGATTTTATACGATGAAAGTTATATTCCAAAAACAAAAAAAAAAAAAAATTCATAAAAATCCGAGGCCTCCAAAAACCGAGCCATAGGCAGTTCAGGAGCGGATCCAGAAATTTTTTACGGAGGGGGCGCAAAATAAATTGTTTACTTACGACTAACCTACCTGCATTGTTACACAATACGTAAAAGCAACAAAAATCATGTTGGCCCATAGCCTTCAGGAATATATAAAATAAAAAATTGAAATATAAAAACATTCTTAAGCAATTATTTTCAAGTGAAAAATTTACTAACCGTGGCTACCAACACACCAATCAATACACAATAAATATAAAATAATATTATTTTATTTTTTGTAATTGTATATTACTCTAGTTAGTAGTTGTATTGAACAACGAAAACAATCGAAAACCCAATATATTTTAAACCTATTTTAGGGATTGGGGGGGGAGCGTACGCCCCCTTCGTCCCACCCCTTGGATCCGCGCCTGAGGCAGTTATGTTATTATGCTATATTACCTATGGCGCCTAATGGTAAATATATGTTGACCCTGGGTCAACGAGCTTCCTGTGTTCTGCGGTTAAAGTGACTTCAACTCGTATCACGAGTTACCGATCTGGTTTATGGTTTCTAAACATGATATCGTTCTCGGAAACGTGACGACGATAAAACGTGGGGGGCATTGGAGACACTTACCTCTCTGTTTGTTGGAGTGGTCGCCGGCCACAGCGGCCGCTTGATGAGCAGCGATCATCGAGGCCGACTGATACGGCATCGGTGGGAGATGGCCGTTGAACTGCGAAGCGTCTGCGGCGGCTGCGGCGGCGGCGGCGGCGGCTGCCAGTGACGGGATGTGCCCGTGCCGCTGCGGACTGGCCGGCCGCGGGGACGACGAGGACGACGACGGCTGCGGCGGCGCCTGTTGTCTGACCTGCTGTTCGGCGGCGGCCGTGGCGACCGCGGCTGCGGCGGCCGCGCGGTGTCTGTTGTCCAGTATGGCGGCGGCGAAATGACGGAACCGATCGTCGGCGGCCAGCACGTTGGCGTAATGCTGTTGCTGCTGCTGCTGGTGCTGCTGGTGCTGGTGCTGCTGGTGCTTCTGTTGAAGCTGTTGATGGTGCTGGTGCTGCTGGTGCTGTTGGTGCGAACCCGGTGACAATACAGCCGACGGCATATGGTGGTGGTGCCCGGCGGCGGAGACCGGGAGCGAAGGCAAATACTCGGACAGCAACGATTTATTCCGCCGACCCTCGCGCCTGTTGCCCGCTATGGCCATGTTCAACTCGTCCACCGAGCTGAACCTATTTATCTTAGACTCGTACGCGTACAGGTACTTGACGTATCTGCAGACAACGAATAGATACAATTTCACGCTCTGTGCGTAGGCGTAGTTTCTGTCCGAGGGAGGTCACCCCAGTCGTAAGATTTGCACCCCCACACCCCACTTGTTTCTTCCATGAGATTTGGATACTCGCATGGTTTGGGGAAAAAAATAACATTGTACGGGGTCGCCCCGAATCATTGGTCACAAGCACGGAACGTATAATTATGCACTCAGATCTTAAACATTTTCCATCCTCTTTATCTAGAATCGATGTAATCGTAGAGATTTCATGTTTACATTACACTATTATTCCTACGTCATTCGGCCGCTACCTTACGTGTAACATGAGTACAACCCTCATAACATTCACGCTGTCCTTTCCTAGTTGTGTCTATCAACGTACAAGGTATATTTCTAAGGGTAGTAATAGAGACCATCGCTCTAACCCTTTCAACCCCACTACATTATCCGTTAAACCGTAAACATCTAATACTGCTAAATTCATGTTTTTCTCCTTCTAGTTTTGGCGTTTTTCAATATTTGTATATTTTTTTCCTCTTACGTACCGGAAGTTATGAAATATTGTATCCGAAAGACACTATATTATGTGATACCGGAAAACGAATGCAACGGATTTATTGCGATCAAATAATGTTATTGTTGGATTAGATATTTGCAGTGCAACGCAAGACGATCTTAAAACGTATTCCCCTTTGGCGTTATCGAGTCAGTGATATTAACAATGAAACAAAACGTGCATGGCCAAGGCTTATAATTATGTGTCGTGGATCTTTTATAGATCCCTGTAGTAATAAATACAATATACATACTGCGTGCGTAGTGTGAAAGCCGCGCTTGTGATGGACGGCGGGAGGCCCAAGCCTCGGATTATCTCTTGCCAAAGTTTTTTGGTTATGACAGCCACGATCCCACCCCTTTGAACAACCAGCTTGTACAAGGTGTACAAGTCTAACACTCGTTTCGCCATGATTGGGAGTCGGCTGATCGGAGTTCCTGTGGATCAATTCAAACATAATATGTGTTAGATCGTGAATGTTATATATACATACGGTGGCACACACTCGTGCAACGATTCGAATTCTTATCATAACTATAAGTAAATTTTTTATTTGAAAGCCCGTCTCTTACCGTTTGCGTTTTTTTTTTTATTTTTTTTTTTTAATATGCAGCTGAAAAAAGATTGTTATCATAGTCAGAGATTAATATGTGGACTTAATATGCTATGAGAATATGTCTACAACTCTCACTTGCTATTAAATTAAAAAAAAATTAATAAATAAACTAACCGATATATATAAATTTATATTTATATCTTCCTTTACATTTCATATACCAATCGTAAAATAATGTTAAATCGAATTAAAATGCAACATATTATTAGCTGTTATTTCTCTTATATACCTTTCGACTGTGAAATTACTTTTTTTATTACTTTTTCATGTAATTAACGAGTAACAAATGGCTATTTCTTAAGGTTATATGACGCATCATGAATTATTAATTATAAAACATTACGATAGTTAAATTTATTAGTCTCAAGCCAGTATTAGCAATCTGATTTTTCACTCTTATAAAAAATAATACGGCTGCAAATGATTTGTTCCTCGCATTGTTTACAATTTCGTACGGTAAAAACAGTCCAAAACGGGATGACGAGACGGTACGAAATAAATATTTAATTTTTAACGAGTTACTGATTCATCTGCATGCAATCGTTTAGGTAGCGGATAAAATGTCGAAGAGTGGTTTCCGATGTACTGAATCTCCCGACAGTATATGTACCGAAGTGTATAAAACATATGTCCATAACACAGGTTATTATGTATGTATAGTTATGTATGACATTAAGTGTGAAATTGTATACACGTGTATGAACTGCGCGCGTCAAGGCCTGGGGGCGATTCGATTAAATAATATATACTTGTAGACACGTTAAGAATATATATATTTATATGCCACTGCATCATTTAACCGTGCGGACGCGCGGTAAAAAATTAGTATATTATAATATGTTTATATGACAACGGAATAATAAAATAAACAGCGTCGGCCAGAAGGAACCGAGAGCCGAGAAAGAGGGGCGGAGAAAGGACGAGACTGTGTATATGCAAAAATGTTTGCGATGTTACCTTTTGTGTGAGCGCAGCGCGTGTTCGCAATAACAATATGTAATATAATATACTGCAGCACGACGCATAAACAACGGCGAATAAACTAATATAAAATCGAGTATATCCGCACGCTCGGCAGTATTATTATTATTATTATTATACACATTTTTAAGCGTGTAGCGTGTGCAGGGGGTGACGCGCGTGCACATAACGTGTACAGGCAAAACCGTCTGCAAACTACAGTCCTACGTATACGTTCACCGTTTACTAGCCATTTTTACGACTGATAATTACGGGCTGCGATACCGCGCGATATGTACGTGCATTACGTTCGTATTATGGAATCATTTATAAAATTAAATTAGAGCTCTCCGCGTACAGTTGGTTCGGTTTGTGCACGTGTATAAATTATAAAACTGCCCCACAGTAATAAAAACAAAAAAAGGAAAAAGTATAATACACACGCACACACGCGCACGCACGCACGCACACGCACGCACGCACCATGGAATGCATTCGGCGAATCGCGCGGGGGCGGTTGTGCGAACTCCGGAGGGCAATAAAATCCGTCGATCGAAACGCGAAAAAGTAATAACGCGTATATAACGTCATAATAATGGCGTACAAAACAACGCGATATTTATCAAAATATTCAAGGCTCCGGCGTTGTCCGGTGTTACTTTTCAACTAACATCATATTGTATTGTCTACGCTATCATCGACGGTACTTCACGTAGTACAGCGGTTTACAAATTGCATATTTGTTTATAAGCGATCATTATGTTTCGTATACGATTATATTATTGTTGAGAAATTATAAACCATTAACATGCGCGATATGTCATTGGAACCATCCTTGCGTTTCATATCTAAATCAAGCGACCCAACATCTGAAAAACTGATTTGGATACTACGGGATTAAACGTCTAAATGTGTATACTGTACACGATAGGACCATAAACAGTACATTTTTAAAATTATTATTTTTTTTCCACAACCAGAGGGGAAGACATATTTTAGATGTGATTTAATTTTACTATAACACGAATGCCTTGAGCATTTGAAAACTGTGTTTACATAGAAATTAGATAAGTATACCTGTGCTCATTTTTTCTTGCTTTCTCGGTATATGTTAAATAACATTAATTCCATACTTAATGCCGACCCTACAGAACCAGAAATCACACAATGAAATATAGCTCGCGAATAATAATAGCTACATGCACATAATGTATACATACAATCTATAGTCATACTGCGCATGTGTACACGTCATGAAGGTATATCTGTGTACATGTTTTATATATTTACATTCAACAATGATATGTACAAAGCAACGAATAGTACTCGAACAATTATGTGTAATCAATACAATCGTAATAATATATATATATTACCAACAATACGTTGTATTTTTTAGCGGTAATACAACATTGTAATTATTTTGATAATTTCGTAAAATTATTATTTCCAAGATTTCATGCGCTGCAGTAGGTAAATTCCAAATCGATAAAATGTCTTTGTATGACATAAAGGTACATTAATTAAAATAAAATGTGTACATTTGAACTACGGTGTTTTCTCGGTACTTAAGAATTTAGAAATTTACGATTTCGTGTAACACATATAATGTAATATTTCTAGTTGGAAATTTTATATTTCTCGGTATTATGATAATTTATTACATGATAAGTAGGTACATATTTTATTTTATTATTATTAGGTATCACTCCCTCTTGTAAGAGTCCCATGTGACTTTTATCCATTAAAACTATTACTACACTGTTGCACACCTAGAACTTGTATCAATGTACGACACAATGAATAGTCCGTTAAAATATTATTAATATATTTACAACATCCATTAGAGAATGAGCTTAAACTTTTATGCAGGATCTTGCAGAACATATTGGTTCTCTACATTTATATCTAGATATTGTGTTAACATAAATAGGGTACAACAAATAATTTAGTAATCTTGATAAATTCTATAAAATGTTTAGTTTATATAAAGTAACTACTGTAGTTTTTAATGTTTACATATTATGTTTTTAATAATATAATATTATATAAATATATACGTATATGTGTGTGTGTGCATATTAATTAGAAAGCAATGGAAGCCCTAAAATAGTATACCTGCAGTAGGACGATTATACACCTCAAACATTCTAGAGTACCTACTTTGTACGCCTATATTTTTCTATACATACACACACGCAGACACGTGTACACATTATACTGTCTTTCGTGTGTTCTCGATTATTCTTATGATATTCATTGTATTGCACGTCATCGTGTATCACGGTTTTCACTAAGCTATGTGACGTAATGGATACTATACAAACAATAAAGATTTCAAACTTTCTATAGACACACACTCGCACATATGTACACGTTACACGCAAATGAGACACAATGCAAAGTAAGTGTTAAAATAAAATAATGTACAAAGCTTGTGTACCCTGATTCAGTAGTTGTTGGGATGAACACGTGAAAAAAATGTGTGGGTACAAGTAATCAAAAAAAAAAAATAAAAACTCTGCATCAAACTTTAAACTTTCAACGCCAAGGTTGGCGCCAGTAAACGCGAGGCCCTAGGCAAAGTTCTCCGGGGTTTTCGACGAACAACATAATTAATACAGTCATAATTAACGATAGGCACGCTGCATAAATGAGGCATGGTCGACTCACCACTGTGCAAATATGGTGAGATACAGAATATCACGCACATCGTTTTATTTTAATTTTAATTTTATTATTTTTTTCGTATAAATTTAACTATCTATTATATATTTAGTAATCTTGTTATATATTTATTAACTTATCTATTATTATCATATAATTAACTTTTTTACCATATATATATATATAGGCCGATATTTCATATGCATAAATAAATAGGCACGCTTATTATACTTGTTATGGTCCATGTAACTTTTTTTGTTCCGAACAAACTATGATTGTTTTAGAATAAATACACCGTTCAAACAACGTGGTTCAATACTTTCATATCGAAAATATGGCATAGTAATCAGTGACCAATCAGTTTAATACGCGTTTGTAAATCTATGGGTCGTCTCATTTTTGGCTTAAACAATCGAATGAACAAATAGCCGGAGAAAATAATCATTTCACCGTTCGTTATGTACAATTCTGAGGTGTAAAACGTGTATACGTCTGGGGCGTACATATTACGTATATCAATTGCGTCGAAATGAGAATTTTACCTATAAGAAATCTATCCGTTCCGCCGTATTATGTTTACATTTTTTACATTTATGTCAGTGCCGTAATAACCCTTTGTGGCGTCCTTGGCGAATTTTATTTGGCGCTTATTTTATGTAAATAAACCAATTTTAGTTCAACTTAAACGCGTCACTTACTTCGCTGCGCCCTTGGCAACCGCCCATTTCGCCAACCTCTAGTTACGGCACTGATTTATGTTAACGCTATCCTATATCATACCCTATAGGGTAGTGCGTTTGGTTTGTAATAAATTCGTAACGAGATGACATTGTGAACGACGAACATAAAACTTGAATTTCGATCAGATAAACTGCACCTAACATGTCATAGGTACGATGTCAATAGCTACAATTATCCCGGTGTCGATCGAGTAATATCGCGACGGTTTTCACATCTCAATCGATGTAATATACGTAAAAGGTTATTTTATCGCACGCTGGCATTTATCAGAGGAATGAAAACGAGTACAAATCTATAGCCGACCGTCATCATGAATATTGCTGTTCGACAAGTATGTTCTGTGTTCAAATAATCTGACATTCAGTGACAGTTGTCGTGATCTTGTGCACGTCTTGTGTTGCACCGCGTAACGATGAAACCGGCGCGAACGATGAAAGTCGGCAAACGGTGAAACGCAAACAAACATATCACGGCGGAACCGTGAACGTTGAAACGTACGTTTGGTGTAAACCATTTGTTCGCGATACATTTGACTTGCACGCGAACGGACGGGACGGGGGAGAAGTCCGATTAAACGCCTCGCCGGGCGCGTGTGAAAGGTCGGCGATTACGTGTTTAGGCGTCTCGGAGCGGCGTAGAAAAAAAAATTAAAAATATATTTGAACACGGGCGAGATCACGCGCGCACGTCGATTGCAACGCGGTCCGAGCGCGTCTCTCCATTGAATCGTTCCCATTGGCCCGCCGTCCGATCGGATTAAAACACGCCCGTTTTATATCAACCTACTCATCCGGCGGCCACCGCCGCCGCTGCGAATACGGGGGAAACCGTCGGCGCGCGGTGAACACAAAACGGTGCGCGTCGCGCCGTGCACTTCCGCCGGCGGAAACTCCCATACAACCCCGTGGTATGCGCGGCGCACGTGCACCCTCCTCCCGGGCGCGCCCGTACCGGACGCCGATTCACGCGCACGTTTTCCGAAAACCGTGGGCGGACAGTAACCAGAAGGTAACCATCCCGGACGTCTAAGACGGTGCACCTAGCGCAGACGGGTTTGAACGCGACGAAGATTTTGGAAAGAAATAAAAAAACATTTGTGCGTGGAATATATAAAAATTAAAATTGAAAAACTTTTCGACGATTTTATCGACCCTTGCGTTTCATAAATCCTTACGGTACGGACGTTTTTTGCGAACAAAATATCCTACAGGCATACGGGTGTCCACACGGGTTTGGGCCCGTTGTGTATTTCATAAGTCATCAACGTCAAATGTACGTACAATATTTTCCGCGAGTGTCGTTCTATACCTTTTTAGAGTTGAACTAGCATACTAACGGCCAAAACGGACCCACGCATTAAAGCCGTTCGTCAACCCTTTCAACGTATCCCTCGTAGACGTTTTGATACGTCCGTCATTTCCCAAGCTTGTAGAATTTCGCTTTCCACATTTTATGCAGACATTTCGAAAAGCAACAACCGACATTATATTCCGTAATGATCGAGTCGTCTGTTAAACATAGATAATTTAGAGGTATTTATTTTTATTTTTATTCACATATCTGTCGACAGGATAGTAGTTACCGTACAAGATCACGTGCGATGTGGGCAGAGGTTTTATTAATTTTTTATACAATATGTAAGTAGTATATTTATGTCATATCCGTTTCTTGTTTGTTAATCGTGACATGTGTTGTACAGACGATAAACATCCATGACTGACTTTAGATGGTAAAATGTTTTTTTCTCTTTTGAAAAAAATGAGACTGGTATGCGTACAATTGTACCGCGTGCAGTAGTACTGTTCTAGTGTATGTGTCAACAACACGGCAGGTATAATACCAAGACTCTCGAAGAGCTTACAAAATCATTTTTCACGAATAACTTTTCAAAACCAACATCTAACCTCTAAGTGACGTTAATACGATTCGTGTAAAAATACATATTATTTATCGTGTACGTATAATAGATAAGCTGTACAGCATAGAGCAATGGTGCGTAACTTAATACATAACTTGAGTAAATTGATTTAGGGGTGATGAATCGAAAAAGGTTGCGCACCACTGGCAATACAGAGCGTACCGACGAACAATATTTTATTAACAATTTATGTACATATATATAATGGATACGACGTCAACCCACAACCCATAGACGATCGAGGATGTATGATAATATAATAATAACACGTGTAGTGCGTGTCGGACGTACAGGAGGTCAAAAAGACCGTGTATAAATTACTATCGGCTGCACGCACACTCGCTTGTACACAACAATGAATTGTAAGCAGCAGTGATGTCGTCGTTGCTGATAGTACACCTATATTATATGAATATTATTCCGCGTTGTCCGACGTGCGTTATAAGCCGTAATGCATTTAAAACGGACGCGTAATAAGAAAAAAAAAAACAAATAATAATAATAATAATAATAATAATAATAATGCGACTAATAAGAAATGCAGGTATGTACGATTGTTTTGAATACGGTCATTAAGGTCGTATTGTTGTGTCACCTCGTTGACCGCGACCACCGTACTCTCTTGCGTGTACGGGACGAAGCTGCAGATGTGGATACCGGGGCTAAGTACACACGCCCGCGCACCACGTCATCTGCACACGTGCACCGCGGCGCGGCGACGCAGTCCTTACGGTTTGTTTAGCGTCTTCCAGCTCCCGGGAGACGACCGCCGACGCCTCTGGATATTCCAACGCCACGTGTGTCCCGGGCCGTGCAGGTTTATACCGCGCATGGAGACGCGGTATTTGCGAGCAGACAAACGCGTGCCCTACGGCCGATTGTTCACCGACGTGCACCAGCGACGCGCAACCTTATTGGATCCACGACCCTAAAAATGATTTTTTTTCGCTATGGAACCCTCTTCCTACCAACTTTATACAAACGTACAATACATATACACTTCTTACTCAATGTTTACAAAAATTGTATTCGTATACATGTAATCGTTTTAAGCAATTTTAATACATTTTTTTTTTTTTAATTCAAAATTTAAATTAAAATAAATGCAAAATTAGACTCGTGTAAAATCTAAAATCTAAATATAAAAGTTATTTAAAATAACATTATATAACCTCGGTATAAGTTATACAAAACAATATTCATAATGTGTAACTTTTTCATTTGGCGTTTTATTATTGACGACCCCCAGGTGGCGCAGTAACAATGTACACCGGGACAGAACGTGTCTCTGCAGATACGGTGACAGTGCAGCAGCACCGAATTATTATGGGAAATCGCAGCCCCGTCGCATGCAGCACAGGTACCCATCTCAATAACAGTTCTCGTCGAATACCGCGTTCTATTTATTTTGAACCCCAGAGGAAATAACGATCAAATCATATCTTACCGTCTACACTAAACTGTTAACACCTGCACGTACGCTGCAGCGGTGGATTTATAAACAATTAACGTGTACGTTTCAGGCGCCTTTAAAGCTGTGTACTGTATAAGGACGGTAAATCGCTATTGCCAACAGCCGTGAATAATGTGTTTCGTGGTCCTGATCAAACGTATCGTTACACAGAGAGGTTTATTTTTGAAGCCGGAACACCTACTTGTACACCACGTAAACCAACTAAACCACGTTTATACGGTCGAATCTCTATTTAACGAACTTTTGAAAGATCTGAAATACAAGTATTATTACGTAACTGGATAGTAATAGAATAAAATTAATTAGCTAGAGAGAAATGTTTTTTTTTTTTGTGGAAATTGTTCCAGTTCCGAAAAAAAAATCGTTATGTAATAGGTATAACGTTTTGTTAAATAATCGGTCGACTGTTTATTGAACAAACAATGCTTCAAAAAATGAATTACCAATTTTCTAATTAACCATACGTACAAACATTATTAACTTTTAGCAAAATAATTCGTATCATATTGCCCATTAAACTAATAGTTTCAAGTTGTAAGCGAAGCGATGAGGAATGCGCGTTTTGGTCAACTGGTCACTGCAGGTACAGAAAATAGTACCGATTATTAAACGATCGACATTGTTATAATTCTGATTTAATAAAATTATCGTTGAGCGTACTGATGAAACGAGGGCGTAGTTACCTGCCCCTTTCCTTCGACTGGTTAGTGGATTCAAGAGTTTTGATTTCAATTTCGTTTTTTCAGGCTCTGCGCATATCGATTTAGGAGACGTTTTACGTGTATCACGTATATCATAATATTACCGGCGCGGTCGTGTCATTTAATTATTTTACGAAAACACGACTGTTCGGTACCTGCTGCAGTTTACCCTGCGTTAACCGCAGCGACGGTTAAGACAAATATTTACCTGGTATATACCTACATTACGGGACGTGCCCGGCTGGGTGTGGTGGACGGCGGCGATGATGTTTGCCTATATTTATACATAAAAACGTCTTCGTCGTCGTCGTCGCCGTCGTCGTGATGTTATTACTCACGGTATTATTGTATATTTTTGTACGCGCACACACACATCGCGTGCACACACCCGGTTTTTATTTTTTTAATTTTTTTTTTTTTTTTTTTTACCCGAATGGCTTTTAGCGGCGAAATGTCCAATCAAAAGGACCGCGGGGGCAAATAAACCGTGCACTGCTGCCAGCGCGACGAACACATTTTTATATTACCGAAGTAAACAGTATTATATACGGGGTGTACCTACACACATACAACGTATAATATGTATATATATATGATGTATACACCTGTATGTGTACACAAACACCACGGTACGATACGCCTTATATTTTAATACACTGTATACTTAATACTCTTTTAAACGTATAGGTACTATGTGCATGTATGGCTTATAAAATATGATGAACGCACGTATATATCCGACGCGGAGCAATCGGTTTTTCTTCCCCGGCCACGGTGGCGACGACGGCGGCTGTACTGTTGTTCTGTTTACACGGTCGTCTGAGCACCACGAATCCTTTTGATTTCTTACCCACACGTTTGTCGTATGAACATATACATACATATACATATATAGGTACTACACACGAGCGACGGTATTATTATCATTACTATCCTTATCTGCATTCGAAATATTAACTCTTCGTCCTCTTATTTCGGCGTGTTAAACAAATACGCGTACACAATAATATAGAAAAAATATCAATAAAAAGGTATTTTTTTTTTTTTTACATTACGTAACACATTCCGAAAATCAAATCCATTTTCAAGGTTGAATGTAACCATTAAAATATATTATTACATTTATATATATATATATGCATTTAATACGCGATGACATTTACACGAAACTATAAAACGAAATTACGCAGATTAACTTTTACTGTACACGAAAATCTTCAACGCAGTACGTGATTTTCACGGTTAAAATAACAACGCAACTTCGAATGTGCGGTTAATCAGTGTCCGCTTAATAAAATAAAATACGTATTATTAATTATTATCATGTAGTCGGTTGTAATTACTACTAGTTGCAATAATATTTTGTAAGCACACGCACGTCATACGCTGTCTAAACCGAATATTTTCAAATATTATATGACTCACTTTATAAAATAACTTATAATAAATGTTTATATTTTCAATATAAATTAATGAAAAATCTTTATTAGCAATAGTTAATAGTGCCAATAACAGATATTGTATTGGATTCATTGAAATCCAAATAGAATATGATATTCGAAAAAGATACTACGCCTACGTAAGGAAAACTTTTTGATCGTCTTGGATGCGTATAGTAACATATTCATAAATATATATACAAACGTATCGCGATCTGAAATAATATAAAACCGTAATTAAAAGAACCGGAATAACATCGAATGGTCTCGAATACTATAAAATAACAGAATATGTCACGGAAAAGTAACGGCAAATTAAGTTGATAAAACATGCGGCAAATCAGAAGAAATGTTAAGGCCAAAAGTATCAAGAATTATACGGATCCTATTGATTTCTCATGTTGGAATAAACGCAATAAACATACCGCGGTGTATTCACAACACGACTGTGACAGGATATTTCATTTTTAATTTATTTGAAAATTGAAGTGCGAAGAAAAGACAAGTCGATTTTATTAGCGAATTCCCTCGTTGAACACGGAATCGTTGCACAACTATAATAGTTTATACCGATTTATCGAATCCGAATATTACTGTCAAAACGACAGAATAGTCGCATTCGTACGGGGTACACTTGACGAAGAAAACGTACAGGGCAGTTAACAACGTATCGATCCGTTTACGACGCGACATTGTAATTGATCGTGATTAGCGTCTGCGCAGTAGCACGTTCGTTTTGGGTTACGTTCGACGACGGCACGGCACGGTATAAATTATACATGTCGTATAAAACCGTACTGTGCGAGCGAAAAATAAATATTACCGAAAATCTTGGCCGTCTGGGTTTTGGCACCCACGCACACACCGGTCCTCAGCACAAATCTGTCGGCCACGTGTGCTGTTGCACGACCCAGCACGAGACGGATACACGTTTGATTTTAATACGCATTATCATTAGTCTGGGGTTCCGAGTCGACGATTAAGAACGAACGCCATTAGCGATTTTTACGGGTTGCTGTGGTGTAGGGTACGTTATGACGAAAAAGAGAAAAAGGCATCCGAGGAACACGGCTGTTTCGTTAAATTCGTTTATTGTCGCGTCCATATTATGTATAATTATACTTCCACGAGAACGTACGCGTATCACACCGTTATAATGATCGACGAAAATTGTTCAAAATGCACCACGTGTAAGAGGTAGTGTGCATTAGATTGACCCGTATTTCAGTTATCGTTAAAAAACGGGCTTATGTGTAAGGCTAACAAGGTAAAATTGATAAATATAAATTCGACGACGATATTCATTTTTTTTCTCAGGTCGATTCGGCCGACAACATTTTGATGAAAACGACTAATTATCAAACGAGAGTTTCATAGGTCCTTTTTCCCATGATAATATCCAATAAGAATTTTCATTTTTCAATTAGGTGTACGAGTGTACTACATTCATATTTTGCAACGTATTATATGATTTCAAGGAGCATATTTTGAGGGCTTTTTGTGCATATAAATCCGGTCCGTAATTATAAATAACCGCTGTCCACATATACGTCATGAACGCGTGTTGTTTGCCTACGTGAATTTAAACTGTTTTGTTTCTTTTCGTCATACCATTTCGGTTTGTCACGTGACTCTACGTTCTCAGAGTAGTTTCTTTCCTAATATTATTAATTATTTCATTAGAAACGAATTAAATCTCTACGATGTGAACAAAATATATAGACGAACAACGGGTGTACACGAGTAACATTTCTGTTAAAAATTGGTTTCATTACGAATGTACGATAAAAAATATAGTATTATTTCTTTGGTAACTATTATAATTACAACATGTATCTACGGAAAGCTGTTGGCAATGTGTTACATCATTATACTACCAGTACCTATAAGAAATATACATGTATATTTATATTATAACGATTTCATTTGATAAATAAGTTATTAACAATTTTGGAACTGTCACGGTGTTATAGGTTTTCAATTTAACGCAGTTGGCGTGATGAAATATTACGTACCCGTGTACAAACTTTTTTCACATATTATAATTGTAATTTCAATACAATTGGAACGTATATATTTTTAATATCGCAGTCGGCGTTTAATTTTTTATTTTTATTTCCAACTCGATACATTAAATGTTTAAAAAAAACTCAATTCTTCGTACTGCGCTTTATCACTATAAATTATAATCGTATTAAATGTATAATTCCGTGTTTAATATGAATACAGAAATGTTGACGCAGGTATCACATCATAAGGAACCCTGGAGAGATCGTAATTGCCCGCATATCGAGAAAGATAAAAGGTTTTTGATTTATTGGCTAAACCGTGTTTTTATTATACCCGTGCGCATAATATTATTATAATGTGTATAAAAGCGGATCGTTCTCGATTTTATTATTATGTTTTTAATCAAATCGAAAATATTATACACACCGACGTGTGACCCTTTATGTATACATTTAATACTGTTAATGCGTGTGTTATACCCGTTCCACGTTCCCATCTCTTAATTTTTATTTTCCTCATATATTTTTATTCACCACGCGCATCGACCGTACCGAATCCACCGGCTCAAACCCGAGACCGATAGAATACAATCGTAATAAACCGATTTCATAAATATATTGTGTTACAATTCGGTTATGCTGGCAGTGAATAAGCGTGCGGCGTACGCAAACAGCGCAGCACAGACATTCAATAAAAACGTTACGTTTGAATAGAAATAGGTACCCCGGTATTTGTTGACTTATACCAATATTATTATAATACCTATTATCGACAAAATATAACAATCGAATAAATGCTTAAATGGTTTTCCAATTTTTCTCGTTTCCTTTTTAATGCAATATTTCAATATACTATTCTGCTATTCCAACACTAACAATACAATAGTAATACAAAATAATAATGCTTACAATAGGTGTCTTAACTATACACCACCCTTTTATTCATTATAAAGCATCGTAGTGCATACGTTTACAGTTTACAATAAATAATATATAGATATACCTAAACGTATACATATATACATATAAAAAAAAAATTCATTTTAAATAAAATATTAAAGTTCATTTTTTTTCTCATACTGCACTGACACTGTCATTCCTTTTGTTATTATTTATTTCGAAGCACCAAAACCGTACAGACACCGACAACTGATAGCTAATCCGTTCATATTTTATGATCTTAAATCAATTATATTTTGTCGGTTGTGTTTGGTACCTGGAGTCGGAAAATGAGAACAATTGTACGCAAAATGTAATAATAAAAATAAAAAATTCTTAGTGCTCAGTTAAAAAAAGTTTAACCGACAGTGGTCGTAGTAGCAGCGCTGACGAATAATTTTATGACTTCAATATCGTTGTCGCACTGGGTTAGCAGCAGCTGCACTATATGTTGAGAGGGCCACCGTGCAGTCGGAAAGAGGCTCGCCGGTGATTTAAACGACATGTTTCTGATAATCGTATAATCTAAAAATATTATTAATCTACGATGTTTAATAGCAAACATAAAAAAAAAAAAATAAAAAAAAATAGTCTGACCGGGAGAGTGAGAGAGTAAGTCGCCGACAAGCTATTAAAAACAATTTTATTGCTCTTGCTGGGGTACGAAATAAAAATAAAAAATGAGAAACACAAATTGTAATACAAGTAATATTAACGCCCGACCATTGTGGTTTATTGCTGGACGAAAATTTGATATTTACTCTCGAATATCGTGAATATATGTTATTTTATGTTCTTCGAACGAGTTCTATAAGGTCCTTTTGTCGGCGAATTTCCGAATACTTCGATGCGATCCGAATAGGATATACTCGTATAAAGGAAAATCGAGCAGTGCGCACAATTTTTAATGGTTTATATTTCAAAAATTATATTAGTACATATCCATGGTACTTTTATACGTAAATCACAAATTACACATTACGTGCACGAAACGTAATTTCCGCCCAAGACTGGTGTTGTGGGATGTGCACTACATATTGATACTGTGGAGTAATGTGCAGTGTATAGGCACGGGTTCTTAAAAACAACAATGGACGAATGCAGTAGATTTTCGCTTCGTCGAACCGAGGACGTAAAGAGGAAAAAAATAGAGATTGAAAATGTCCAGTTTTTAAACCTTAATTAGATACGATTTTTTCCAGAAAACAGTGATCATTTTGAGATAATTACCTATAAAGTTTAATTTGAAACGTCGATTTTTGAAGAATTCCTAATAAGTGGATATGCACCAGATTTCAAACTATTCAATACAGCTATCAAAAATGCAAGCCATATGTCAAAAAAAAAAAAAAAATGTTTACTTCAATATCAACGCATACATAATAAACATCTAGTCGATTATTCGTTATCCAACAGCGGTTCAGGTAGGTTTATTGACTAACTTATTACAAACAGCCTACACCATCCGAATTATCATTCACGAAAACCATTAGTATAGTATGTATGATACTACGATATAAAATCCTGCAAAAATAGTATATTTCAATTTTTTAAATGTAATCTTAGGATTATTGGACGCTTTTCTAATTTATTTTTATAATATTTAATACTACAATTAATCATAATAAAACTGATTAATAAATAATAATATTTGACAATTAATTGAAAATGAAAATTATAAATTTTAACTTTCTATTAATAAATGTTACATAGTATCAGTTTAATATAAGCTGTACAACAAACGAATCACGAGCGATTATTTATTTTTCTTTAGGCTTTTAACTGTAAAAAAACGTCTTCGTTATTTCAGATTCGTATTACATAAGTAATTAGTATCAATATAATCAAACCATTGTCGTATAATATAAATCCTGAATGATGTTCGCCTTTCTTACTGGATTATTTAGAGTCCTACAATTATATGTGCTACAACGCACTTGGTATGATACATAAATTCGATAATGTAATAATAGTATATAACTAATATTATTAAATTGAGTCACAAAAAGTGTTACTTATATAAACAAATATTGTAAGATCGACTTACATTATACATATAAAAATGTTTAAAACCTTTACAATATATTTAAATACGTTTCTTATAGGTTCATCTTCAACTGCACAGTACGACAAAGGCTGCAAATATTTACTTAATATTAAGTGGATACTACGAACATTTAAATAGTTTAGGCCCTGGGTCACCAGAATAATTATAGCATATTACGTATTCGTATATAAACTCAAATCGATGCCATTTACCCCAAATTGTTCAATTAGATGCATTTGCCTAATAAACAATATAACTAGATCATCGGTAAACTGCAACAAAGATCTGGGTGTTCCCTTATCCCCAGACCTTAGTTTCCATTCTCACATTTTATCAATAAATTGCAAAGCCTATAAGACCTTGGAGTTCATAAAATGGATATCATCCGGCTTCAAACCCACCTCTTCCATAAAGACTTTTTATTGCTCGTTATTTCGATCCCTGGTTGAATACTGACCAATTCTACGGGACCACCTCACAGCTTCAGAATCTACTATCTTAAGACGGATTCAAAGACGGTTTTTGTCCTATACCAGTTATGTACTAGATATTAACCACCCCTTACAGGACTACTCTCTAATTCTTCATGAACTACACCACCTGTTAACTCTTTGGTTGGCAGAAAAAAAAATAGCAACATAAGGTTCCTTCTTAAACTTATTGACGGTTCTGCTGATACCCCATAGCTCCTTTCCCTTATAAACTTTCGTGTTCCTCCACGTCCAACTCGCTCTATTCCTAAACGCTCTACTAATTACAGTCAGAATAAACCAATTGACTGATGAATGCGTCTAGCCAACGCCCACCCTTCATCTCTACTGTAATCTCACCTGGTCGCGTCTCACTTCTTCTGTACTCGAACTATTTGTAAATACCTACTACTGTATTTATAAAATAAATAAAAATAAACAAAAATAAATAAACATACAAACATGTACAGAAAACTGTTCTAGTTATTTTATCAACGCATCAGTGGAACTCTACTTATTACGTTTCCCTCGTGGATAATCTTGTTACAGTCTTCCGACCAAATATTAATTGAAATATATGCGTTTGTACGATTAGGAGGTATAAGTTAACGACAATGCTTTCGACCGCTGTATAAAACGCTCTGCAGCGAACGTGACCGAGCGTAACATTGAGCTGCGTATGTGTGGCCACTGCTTATCGCTTATATTATTATTATTACTATTATTGTTATTATAATCTCGGCTATTATAGATTTTACAAGTTCACGTGCATTATGCGCAATGGGAAAACAACGAAAACCATCCAACATCACCACCGATGCGTTCAATAATATTCCGCACACTTACGAGCCAATTCCGTCATTAATTTACAACGGACATGACGTTGCGTTTTATTTGGAATTTAAAAATATACCCGTGCACCTATTTATCTATCATTGTTTGTTGGAATTTTATTGCTTTCGTACATGACTTTTTAATTTTTGACTCCATTATCGGAAAACGCACACGTTCTCGGTGCAAAGACGGTGCACATAATTATATACATAACACACACACACACACGCGCGCGTGCACACAAACCAGTATTACAGCGTATTGTAATACCCGTATTATAGCACATGGTTGGGGTGACATTCCGGTAAGCATGACGTGTGCGCGCGCGAAAATAAATTACACTCTGCACACTGCAGGAAACAATGTTTGTTTTGATTTCTGCAATGTGAAGTAACACTTATAGTGAACACTTATAGCGAAATCCCTTATGCCGCGCAACGATGTGTAGGTCGAGTGCGGCGATTTGAATAAGAGCTGCCAGTAGGCGTTGGTATGTAGGTACATGTAATAATTATAAAACTAGACGACTTGGAGATTTTAACGAAGGAACAGATCGGTGAGTGAAGTGCGCGCGATTGAAAAATAATTTTGAACGACTAACGACTGACGAATAACGAATTTAATATATTTGTTTTATATTTTAATTTTTTTTTTTTTTAATGTACAGAATATATTATTTGATATTGAGTACACGTTCTCAGAACAGCTTACCGGTACGAACAAACAGAAGTGCAATGAAATAACAACGCAACACCGAAGTATTATATTATTTTTATACCACACCGACACTATATTACTGCAGATATATTGTTCTTTAATTTTATCGTCGAAACCTATCCTTTGTTTGTTCAACTTGTAATATGGGTGTGAATAACTGAATTATTAAGTATATTTTTTCATCCTATCGTCAAAAATTAAACACACACCAACAATCACAAACACACTGAATATAATGTGTAAATGCGTAATTAAAAAACTTATGATAAACGAGTGGTTTTTTTGCTTTTGACTTTCGCAACCCCACTCACGAAAAGTCATCAAAACACTATATCGCTATGCATTTGTACGCAAGTGAACAATTAAAGCGATATTAGGTTATTAAAACCATGATTTATTTTCAAACATTAATACGTATGACGTATGCGTTAGTGTTGTTAACTAAACTATGAATTAGCAGCGTCAGTATGAAATAAATATTAATTGGTTCTGGTCGATTCGTTCAATATACATTATTAAATTATAAAATTATATAACCTCAAGGGATTCTACGAAACGAACAACGTATAATGTATAGTTGTATAACTAATGTGTAAAAAGAAATGTACCTTTTCAATTCGATGTGACCTTAATGATTTCCTTTTATACATTTAATTCGTTTTAATGACGTTCAATCGGGTATGAAATTGAATTCCAAAAATCAAAAATTAAAATTAATAAAAACGAATATTGTTGTAAAAGAAAATGCTATACATAAAATGAGTTTAGACTTCATGCGTGATACGTTCGTCGTAACGCATAAACTAAAGAACGTGCATTTAAATTACAATTATTTATTTTTTATTTTTTTTTTTTGCAATCATCGTAGTTATACCGCAAAACGCGTGTTGTTGTTCGTAACATTGTTCGTCTAAATGTAAAACAAATTCATAAACAATAAATTACTATTTTCCCGATACGTATGTTGCGAACGTACTTCGTGGAACATGGTCAACGTCGAAAGTAAACACACTGGCTCAGCCTTTTGGGTCCATAACTCATGCGCGAGCGTAAAACGTGCGCGTATATAATATATAACCAGTTGCCAATCGACGTGAACAGAGGTGTCATAATAGGTGTTGCGGTACACTGGTCTTATTGCAGCTGAGAAGGAAAAAAATATAATATTTATGACACATACGTATGTGTATGTTATGTGTACAATATGTAAGTACACCCGACCGTGTACGTTACAGGCACGTTATGCATGGCCAGTGGATTCTTTTTTTTCTCTCTCTCACAATATCTTATACCTACTCGGAGTTCACTAGCAGCAACCGTTAGACCGCGGAATCGGTAAAGTCTGTAATGTGTATACTAAATCTACATCGGCGAGGCACAGACTTGTGTTGTGTTTATTAATTTTAAATTTTCATTCCGAATTTTCGATTTAAATGAATACCATTCACGTTGACGATATTACTTTCGACCGGCTTAAAACCGTCTACACGCGGCATAACGAAAATGCGTACGTTTTGTTTTTTATCATATTTTTTTTTCCTTTATTCGGCGTTCACCCAAAACAACGTTCGGCGCAGTCGGACGAACACGTGAGGTCACTCGTAGACACACGCACACACACACACACACACACACGCTCGCGCACACACTACGGGCGTATAAAATACAGGTTGGATGCCAAATGCACGCGCGTGGAGGATTGATGACGACGTCAGGGTAGACGAAAGTGATCGAATGATCCGAAATCACGACCCTGCTGATTGATGGGAATAATATCCCAGAGCGACGATAATTATTTTTGAAAAATAAAAATTCTACTATTGTAATTAATTATTCGAAATGTAATGTGCTACGGGCCCGGGGCCACGATCAAATCACACTAAATACCAACGATAATTCAAGCCGCGACGTCATGAACTGCTGTACAGGGTGTACCCGAAACATGCGATCGCCGTGCACCGATATCGATAGTCGTGCTGATCAATTGTTGTGCTATCAGTTGTAGTTGCTGTCAGTAGTTGTACTATTCAGCGTCGATACACGCGCGAATCGAGGAATTTACTCGCGGCACCCTCGTGTTACGTGTTCTCTGCGACGGTCGGCACACCGAGCGCAGGAACAACGTCCGGTGCTCTAGATCCTCGTCTCCGAGCCCGTCCAACCGCTATGGTACCGTGACACGACGTGCACGCGACACTGAACGATGACCGTCCGCCGAGCGACACCCTGTCGACTGGTGTACGCACCCCCGCCAAGTGCCCACCCGTAACACGAGCAGAACGCGTACACATCGCGACCCGGCGCGGGAGAATCCGTTGCGCATAGAACGCAAGTTGAACTCACGATCGACGCGTCACCCGAGTGCAACGGTTGCCGCTGTCGACAACCTGTACGCAGCGAAAAATCGTAATGATCGTATACTCGTCGCACCAATCCGAATTACGATCGCGTCCGTTGCGGATCGACGGTGATCAACGTGCATTCGATATTATAACTACGTGGAGCAGCCGGTGCCGGTGTGCCTTGAAAACACGTTACGCGCGTATTCCACGCAACGATTGTGAAACGCAATACACGCCCGGCTTAGGGGGTAGGTGACACCTAGGGTGGCATTTCTCCGGGGCGATTTTTATGTATCAAAAATAAAAAATATTCGACGTTATATTTACTTGTAAAGGACGGCAAAACTAAATTTTTCCTGTGATTGTTTGAACACTTGAGCTGGGCCTGACTTTGGATTGGCGAGCGCGTTATTAACGTTATACTGTTTAGGCGCGTCGACGACGACCGTTCGACCGCGCGGCGAACGTTTTACGGGAACACCCTGTACGCGCGCCTTCGGTAAAGAAGGAAAGAAATAAAAAAAAAAAAAAATCTCAACGCTAGATGAAGTACCTATATACTGCCGAAGGCCAATTTACAAGTATTAAACGTTATTCGTACTGATATATAATATATAATATTTTTATAATCGCGGTGTCTTTTGATATTGACTGGAAAACGTAATAAAAAATCGGCCGTGATGGAGAAATATTAATATGAACGGCGTCACTGTTACGGTGCAGCGCAAGCGCACCAGGTATAATAATAATAATAATTTAATACTGATATAACTGATGATGCAATTACGAAGGTGGATGCCCATATCGGATTTTACAATGTGCGCACGGCGGCGATGCGAGAAGATGGTAAATAATATACCCGCGTGTAAGACCGAGAGAAAGAAAAAAGAAAAAAATGAAACCTCAAAAAATAATAACAACCACTATTTGCATACTTGGAAATTAAACGTTAAACGTAATTTCTCGATCGACGGTTCTCCGGAATATTTCTGCGTGGATAGAATTTTAAATACAATATTATTGATTTTTGGTACTGGAATCGCGACCAGGATAACATTACGTGCGTGTGTCTAATAATTATTAAAATATTGTGCACGGCAATGTCGTGATTATGGATTTTGGAAACGAGCTACCCTAAACATAAGTTGGCAGGACGACTTCACTGAATAGATTATATATATATACCTATATATATAGATGATTTTGGTCATAGCGCACGTTTATAAATTATTATTCGATGTAAATTTTCGGGTATCATACACAACTGTGTCATAATAGATATTAGGTGAAAAGTCACTGAAAAAATACGTAGACCCAGAATAATCGATTGTTTCAATAGAAACCGATTAGATTTCGACCAGAAGAATTGCTTCGATCATACAAGAGATGGATAGTTTATGATAGGAAATTTTGTTTATGGTTGTTCCATTGGAATGCATTTTTTGGAAATCATGAAAAACTAGCAACATTTATACGGTCAAAAATGCATAAAACTTTAAATTTTAATGTTTATGTTTAAAAATAGATAACAGAAGATTTTTCACGAGTTGTAATTTGCAATCATAAAAAAAAAAAAAAATTTCTCGAAAAATATTATGATTTATCATAGTTTATCATGCGTTTTAGAAAATTGAGTTGTGAAAAATTCAGATATTCGCACGAAATTCATTGAATATATATGTATAGAATATTAATTGTTTTGTTGTCCAAACATATTAGTTGTAAGAACCTGAAATAGGATACATTATTATACGCATTAAATACATATTATGATAATAATTTTAACATTTCCTCAGGAATCGGTTTTCTTAATAGTTATGGTGTATAGATTTAAAATTTAGAAGAACTTATACAAGACACCTGTTGCTGTATATCACCCGTTTCTATATCTGGCACCTCACATTACTCGTTATTAGTAATACACGTCGTACTGTTGTGGTTACGAAAAATTAAATATTAAAATGTTTTTTCTATCATAAAAATTTTTAAAATATTAAATATTTACGTACAGTGAATTTGACGTAAGTACTGCTTTATTGTTGTTAAATACATAACGCTACAAAATAATATGGCAAATTACTAGCAAATGTAAAATATAGGCATGCAAATAATGAGTAAAAAGGGAAATTAAACAAATTAAATTAACGACTCGCCGATATAATATACCTAATGGATATTCAAACATTTTGTTATCAAAAAGCTATTAAATTGGCACATGATAGTAATTACGTACAGCTTATTATACGCTTGGTAAATAATTTAACGTTATCAGCGTTTTCAAGTCTCGATGAATTTCACTGACCACTATTAACGGCTTGCAATATTATTTATTATAATATCCGAACACCGATTGTTACTAAACAATATTTATTATTATTATTGTTATTATTTAATAGTTATGCAAAAGTGTTAAATACACTTAAAAATTGGTCGCACTGCGTCGTGCAACGTACATTGTTGTACTTGAATAAGGCAGTTAAGTTTTACGCTGGTTCGTAAAAAATTCTGATAAATATTAGTTATTGTTTTACTGTGTTATACATATATTATACACATGTATATTGTATTAATGTACACACTTCCAACTGCTATTATGATACTTCACGTTCAAACCAAACATTAAGTGTATTTCTTTCCTCGGAATCGATTACAATGTGTTAATATTTTTATCATTAATTTCAGCGTAGTACAATATTGAATAAAAATATGTAAACACATACAAGTATCGTACTGGTATAAAATACCTACTATGTATCCGTCAAAACGTTCTAACGGTATCCTATGGTTATTACTTACAAGGTAGTATATCGTACACTGTTAACCATGTATGTGTTTCCTGGAAGTCGATTCTTGTGGCATGATAAATTTTATCGAATGCAATAAACAAATTGGTCGCAGTAGGATATATCATTGTAGTATTTTTGAAAAATGATAACGTTTTATCGATTGAAAATCTTTCGACTATTTGACACATGCATGAAAACCAGTGACAAAAGTTTGAAAGTTAAACGTGAGTACCACTTTTGACAAAATATCTGAGCGATTAATTAAATTTAATGGCCTCATAGTGCAAAAATGTAGTTTACTTATATCGAAAGTAGTAATAATAATGTCTCATCAAATGCGTATTCAGGTGAAGAATACTTCACGATGTTCGACCGAAAAATGATAACAAAATTAATTCTGGCGGACGAAAAGATTAAAATAATAATAACAAAATGTTTCAATATTTTAAACAGAGATAATAATAATATGTACCTATTGCATTGTATGTATTTTTTCGTAAATACGGCAGCAAATATAACGATATTATTTCGAAATTAAAAAATTGCCATTTCGTATACGTTATACTAGTATGTGTGTATATATATATTGTGTATAGTACATTTAGTTTAAAAAATAACACAACAGGTGAATAGTATAAATTAATTTATTGTATTTGTGCTAATTACCCATTTACAATTGCCGTTTATTATTACACACCTACGTGGGATTGTTGTCGACATTGTGTAGCGACACACATATTTTTTTATTTTAAATGAAAATCATTGTACGTATTATAATTTTTTTCTTCGAAATATTGCTTTCCCTATGTATTATAAAACCAACATTTTACTATTAATATTTTAATGAACCGAAAATTAATATTTACATATGTATAGTTAACCAAATTGCAAAACATCATTAGACGGCATTTGTCGTTATTGGGGAATTTCGGTATACCCTCCTCACACCACTTCCCCTTTGCACGGTGATCGGAATAATAAATTAACGAGCGCGCACGTTTATATATTCGGCAATTATGATTTTTTAATTATCGTTACGGACACACCGATACTCCACGTGTATAATATAATGTTTACATTACGGATAGTTTAGAACCATGTAAATTATACACGTGGTGTTCGGTAACTGCGCAAGGTGTACAACTGTCAACTTTCAACAATGTGTTTTACTTTAAAAGAACAAAAAAAAAAAAAATTTTTAAATTCGGAAAATAATAAAAAAAAAAAAACACTTAACAGAGATACATTTAATACTAAAACATACAAAAGCTACGCAACGCTGTGTCATTGGTAATCGTACATTATATAACGTTAAATCGATGAACCCTCACCATGACCATTGAAATCAATACATTTTTGCTTTTGGACCGATTTCACGACATGAACGGTTTCCTTTCGTTTCCGTTTCAGGGTAAATAACTCGAACACGCACATGAAGATGGTACAATCCGCAAATTGATTTCATCTATTAAAGATACCACAGTTGTTTTCTAATGATTTTTTAATGGAAAAAGTAACGTGTCTAGAAGACTATTATTTTTAACGGATTTACAAAGTTTATATTACAATATATTGAATATATTACACAATATTGAATTGAATTTGTTGCCGTTTGTTTTGTTAGTGATATTTAATTTCAGCGGTTATTCAGTTGGACGTTGTTGTAACAGTAGCGTAATTATCATCTTATTTCGTTTAATATAGACTTGGTTTCGCGATGAGTGATAAAACCTGATTCGTAGTTTTATTTTTTCTTTTGTTTTTCGAGACAATCGTATTCCTGGTGGACGTTTTCATGTAAACAAGAAATAACAATATAGCTTGTTTCTTTTATAAATATTTTACTGAAGCCTCTCCCCTTGTATTTGTTGTTCATCACATATTTACAGTTTTAACTATATTATTCCAACATGGTTATCACATTTAATTTCTTTGACGTTGTTTAATTTTGCTGATAGTATAATAACAGCCGGATCATCAGTCAAACTTAAATGGTATAATATTGGTACACTTGCCTATAACACTGCAAATTGCCATACACGAGTTGAAATTTATTTCAAAATTACGATTTTGCTGTTCCGATCCCTGACCCGAGTTCGAAGTTAGACCATTGTTAGAGTGTACGTACGGCAAAAAGAAGATCGGAACACACCCAAGATGGAACAACAAAACGCAATAACTCGGTCGCTCGATTATTATTACAGACTTGTCAGAAATTGGTATTGTGTTGCAACGTTGTATATTTTATATTAGGTTGGCTATACGCATAAACCTTGTATAGTTAAGAGACCGAGTCCATTATTATTAAATGAAATAATAAAAAACCGATACTTTTTTATAGCCAAATATAAAAAAAAAAAAAAACCGAAAAATATAATAATATAATAACATGAGAGACGTGTTTTATTGGGAACAGACGTGGAGTCAAATGCATAACCGGACGACCGTAAATCTATGTTTTAGTCGATATTTTTTTCGATTTTTAATATCTGATTTTAAACGTCACGTTTACGATTTCGGCAAAACCCATGAAAATTCGCTTTGAAGCATATTAACACTCCGCTCAAGGAACCAAGTGTAAAATTATTGTTCACCACATCTAAATGTGGTCATCGATCTAAATACGAAACTTTATTTCTGCTATGCGATACAATATTTTAATGTGCAGTGTGTGTTAATCAAATGTTAAGTTATATCCCAAGGGAATTGTAAACATAATACATCATGTACTATATTGTACAATAAACATTTCCATTACACGTGTAATTATATATGTAGACGGACAATAGCGAAAAACACTGTGTTGTAATATTCTTGAAAGGGAATTATAATCAAAAATATTTTATGGTTAATTACGGTACGCCGTGGCTAAGTGAACCCTACACATATTTATCACGTGATTAAACCCGTACCTCTACAAATTATACGGAGAACCGGACAACAATTTGGTTTAGGTTTAATGAAATATTCAATTCTTTCATTTGTTAATAGCCGAGAGTGAATTTTTATTGCTGTATTCTGCGCGCGACGGATCCATCTTTCTACACGCTCGTGTTTAGATCATTCACTTGCGTATTGTTTCAATTTTCATAATATAATTTTCTATAGAAACTATACGTAGAGTATTTATTTTTTTATTTTTCAATTTTATAACGCACCATGCGAACGTTATTATGTATTGTTTGTATATGTGTCTCCGATAATATTATAGACTTCTTGTGTCGTAAAAACGTTCATTATATTCCGTTCGAGTTATTTATTCATTCTTTAACATTGTACGCAAATAAGCAATAAAATTTACCAATGGTTATTCGGAAAAATAAAATAATAATAATAATTATTGTTAAACCGAAACTTATAATAGACGCATAAAACAGTGGCGTAAAGAGTTGATATTATAATATTTTGGTTTGACTCACCTTGTTCCTGCATGTAGCTGAACAACGAATCCAAAAAACTGCGGCGGTCCGTTTCGTTTCCCGCTGTATACAACTGAAAACATACCATACAATAATGGGGTTATTATAATAACATAACATGGTGTAAACACAATGAGTGTAAAGTATTTTTAATCATCGAAAATCATATAAAAGCATTTGTAACATGAGTCGCTTTCTAGGAACATAGATCGATCATAATAAAAAGTTTTGACATTGGTTTTACAGAAATTTGCAGGTACCAAATTTATAAACTTACATTATTTTTTTTTTTTTTTTTACAATTCTTATGTACTATTAGAATATTAGATTACTATTATTTATAATTGTTATTATTATAATTATTACGAAGAAACAATAAATAATTATTTATTCATTTTTTGCTCAAACCTTCTCCTAGATGTCGAACACCAGAGACTTAAAATTTCGAATGTACCTCGTTTGTTTTTAAAAAAGTTTGACGAACTCTGCTACAAACCATTGAATTACGATAATAAACACATTTAAGTACGCATCAACGTGTTCGATATACGTATTGGTTTGTGGAAAAGCATTTAAAAACGGAATATTCGAACCCCGTCGCCTCAGAACTCTATTTGTACTACACTCATATTTCAGACCGTGTATTATTATAATAGTTCATTTCGGATGTTAAAACTTATGTTTTTCTCGCATTCGTCCGACATAAATTGTTAAAATAAATGGCGTGTTTATTTTTTCTAGCCGAGGTGACACCTCAATAATCACACACTTTTTCCGCGTGGCGCATGAGACAATATTGTTCCCACGGCAATTAAACGTTAAGGTATTCGTCCACGTGTAAATACCGACGATAGTGTACATAGTTTCTATTTATTCCTCAGATAAGTATACATAATAAATATATTGTGATGGAATTTTTTTCGGTTCGTATCGAGATACACTTCACATCGCTCACTCACTAACCCTCTCTCCCTCTCACTCTCTCTCACACACACACATTCTCATTCTCTGTGTTTTTACCGTACAAAACGAAATTAATGGTTTCCGTGTCATTGTTAAATTAATAAAATAAAAACA
This sequence comes from Sipha maydis, assembly GCA_034509805.1. Lineage (NCBI taxonomy): Eukaryota > Metazoa > Arthropoda > Insecta > Hemiptera > Aphididae > Sipha > Sipha maydis. The sequence continues at coordinate 27,378 of JASXSY010001228.1, read as the reverse complement.
AAAATAAAAAATGTTATAATAACAACAATAATAATAATAATAATACACCCGAGACGTAGGATTTTTCCTATACCTACATAATATACGAACGTAGTCCGAAAGGTGGTCCTGCGGAGTTCAAGGGGTCTATGCTTTTAATTAATTGGCTTTTCATAGCGTGGTAGTAATATTAATTACCGGCCGTTTATCGTATCTGCAGCTATTCGCCTCTCCTATTGTTATTATTTATATTGTGATTATTGTTTAATGGCAGTGATCCCACTGTGATTCAGACCTAATCTCCCGCGCATTACTTTTGGGTAGACTGTGGTAGGAGGGGTGCCGCAGTGTAATGCGTGAAAGGGCAGGAAAGGGCACTTGAACATTGTTTATCCGTATAATATTATTAAGTATACTGTATACAGAGTGATCAACATAACATGTTGAAGCAGCTTTCTCATATAATTATCCAGGGAATAAAGATAAATTTATTGTATACAGAAAATATTTATGTAATGAAGTCATTTATAATTATAATAAGCGAGATTTAATGTTTTTAATCCCCTACTAAAGGTACTTTGGTTGGTCAACTTTTTACAGATATACAGTTATGGATTTTTCAAGGATTTTAGCAACCAACCAGTTAGATTTAAAACGTCTGATTTCCTTAGTTTGTAATTATTTTAATATTCAAACACACTTAAAAGTATATGATAAGCATTTTCTTGAATATATTTTTATAGCATGTATTGTATATACTATGCATTAATATCAATGCGTGACTAAGTTAAAAATTTGCTGGTAATGGAGTTATACTTTTCAAGCTTTTTTCGTAAACGTGTTACTATACTTCAAATACAGTATTCAATGAAACTATTAGTTGCTCATTGCTTTTGCAAAAAAAAAGTTAAGTATATAATAAATAAGTAAAATTATTTTTGCATTTCATTAACTTCAATTAGACATAAATAACATTAAAAAATGAAAATCTCATATATTGTAATCTTAGACAATAAAGCTTATGATACGAGTATGTAGCTATTAGGAAGCACTGCTTCACCACGGCATTACGATCACTCTGTATATTATATACATAAATACAAGTTTGTGCGTGTACATTTTATAATAATATTATTTAATTTAGTTTTTATATTATCTTACTAACCTATCATAATACCTATTAGCTCGCGTGATAATGTTTGATTTCTGTATAGACGCGATTTGCGGCCCACGCGTACGCGCAACCCGTCGCGGCCGTCACGAACCGCAGCAGTCGGATGTAATTCGATATAATAATAATATTATTATTATAACTATTAATACTCGAATAATAATGATTTTATAATCCAACGATCGTTTATCATTTATTCTAGCGGTTGTGCTCTTATGTACAACACTGGCCCATGGCTGTTGTTTGACACCGATCGGGTACCTATACCGACGCCATAGTGCATAGGTATTAAATGTTAATTATAATATCCGTGCACGCGTACACCGCGAGATAATTTGTGATCGCCGAATGCCATCATTGCGGCGAAACAGAAATAATAGAATTGTTGATGTGTGAAGAACCAAGAGCGACAATTCTCATACGTTTCGATGCATTTAATATTTAAACCATTTCGGAGTGGCTGCAAGATGGGTCTTGCTTATGGTGCGTGGCATATTTTCAAATGCCGTAACTGATTATTCGTAATGCCGTTTTTTTTAGAGCGCTGTTTTGCACAACGTAAATTTTCGAGAGGAAAAGTAAGTGCATGCGATTCCGTCGAAAGAGCACTATCTTCACGTCCCCATCACTGCGGGACACCATCACTGGTGCAGCGACTGATCACTTTCATCGATCATTACCGTGCAACAAGAGTCACGAGGTATACGTATTAGTTTCAACCGTCGAGTTGAAATGCTAAATTCTAAGTCGACTGATGTCAGATATATGATCTCGTGGTTTAAACATATGACATCAACACCCTGTTGATGAAATAATACATTAATTTAATTAACCAGTGACAGTGTGTACCTGACATATGATTAAAGTGAAATATTTTAATTTTTCTATTAGAACGTTAGTTCGTTTTGTATTCAAATTACGATCTAAAGAAGAAAATAAAAATGATTTCAAAAATAATACGTGCAAACCCAAGAACCGCTATGAAACGTATATAGTAACTTAAAATCCAACATTCTAGAATCAAATATACCTCTAGACTAAAGAAATAGAGTGTTCATATTAGTGTTTCGATTCAATTGTTTACACGTCGAAAACGATTAATAAGTCAATACTAATAATATAACGAAATACAGGTTTTACGATCAGGGGATACCTCTCGAACGAGGTAAAACTGATGTTGTTACGGATCAACGTATAATATAGATTTCAAATATTACGTTGTGTTCCTTATCATTATCAAAGACTATGAGCACAAATCCCTGAATACACCAAATCCTCTCCCTCTTGTGAAGGAAAAAAAATATTTTCAACACATAGGTGTCAACATTTTGTTATCCACACACATATACACACGCACACACACATACGCACACACACATACGCACGCGCGCGTTTCTTTTCTGTTGTTGTTTGTATTCATCGAGTTGCACAACCACCGGGCGGACAGGGTTTTAGAGATGATGGTCTCGTGAACATGAATAAAAGGTCTCGTCGGATAGGTTTAGATTAGTGCGTGCAACATGTTTTCGGCCCCTCGCTGGGCCTTATGCCGATAATCATTGAACGCGTTTAAAAAAATGTAGAACGATAACAATACTTCACAGGAGGGAAAACGACGAAAATCGTCTCATTAGCGAGGATCGCAATATATTATCATATCTCGTTCATTGTCGCCTCTGCGGCATTATAAACACGCATGAATTGTCAGTTTACTTCAATTTCAATGTTATACTGTCAAAAATTGTTCTACCGTCAACAACGAAATGTGCGTCTAAAAGTAATTTATATTGGTAAACGAAAATCCTTTAAATATCCGTTGGCCGATCTAACCGATTTCACGTAGCTGATCAAGTTCTAACATTTTATACGATAAATATGTTACACCATCATGTAAGACATTGCATGTATCGAAACAAATATATTTGATATAAAATAAAAGTTTTGTGTAAGATTTTACCACTGAGAAAAATTATTGTAGCATATATTTTTTTATCGATTTAACATATACTGTAATAGATGTGTACAAATCATAACGGCAATTTTCGAATTGATAAAAATACAATTGATCGACGAAAATACGTGCTCTGTATTTAATCGTATTCGATCGGACGTCCATTATATTAGTATTGCCAAGAAGATAAAATCTTAAAACGAAATAACTAATAAGCAACACGAGTGTATTATTGAATATAGACATCATTTGTCACAAGGCGTGGTAATTTTCTTTCGATTGTTCAATTATCTATCGATTCGAACTATTTAAAACGTACGTACGTGAAGTGAAATTTGTCCGGCAACAAACAATCCGTTCATTTGTGGCCGGCCTGTAAAATTGTCATCGGTTGTTTGGTAAATAAGTCAGAACGTAATAATATGACTGTCCGTGTTATCAATTCTCTATTAACAGTGCACGATGTGCAGTAAACGTAATACCGAACGATTAAATTACCATGATATTCGTTGAAAACGTAACTATAAATTTTACGATAACCCTTGGACACGTATGCCTAAGAATATTCTTAAACAATACGGAATCGATTACCGATAACCATAGCCACGGTTGACGGACACGACGAACGGACCATTGCAGTACAATGTAAATGTACGTTACGCACGAGCTATAGAGTCCGATATGCGGGTATAAAAATGTTATTATCAATACTCTGAGTACATGTCTTCGTACAGGACTCGCGCAAACGTTACGTGTTTTAACTACGACAACAACGGACAAAAGTTCCCATGGGATAACAATTGTTTACGGGACTTAACGCACATAACGTTGTACACATGCCATTTGAAACGGAGACGATATTAGGGTGAACGAAGAATATCGCCCGGCAACCCTATGTCATTTAGTACATAGGTACGTCGCTCGATTTATTCGATTGTATTCGATCGTATTTTCGTAATGACAGAAACAATTTATTTATTATGTCCGCGCGTTCCTTTGATTTCAATAGCATTGTCGAATTCGTTCCGAGTGTAGGCGTGACCTAGAAACTCATTATATTTTATTGTTTTTAAATATCTATAGTATATATATATATATATATATATATATATATATATTTTTTTTTTTTATATGATAAAACATAACTAAACATAAATTCAATAAGCAGTTTACCGTGACCTCGACAAAAGAGTCGAAAACTGTAGGACAGTTTAAAAAGTTAAGAAGTTGAAGAATATAAAAAATATTTGATGTGTCTGGATAATAATATAAACAGTATGATAATATTGATTAGTATAGATATATTTTTAAAAACTTAAAAATCGACTGCTTAGGTAACAGATCCATAAGTTCCATCGTTCTTACCATCGTCTATCGAATGCAACGTACCAGAACAAGTTCGGGATTAAACGCTTAAGAACGTATAATGGTATATGGTAGTGCCGATCCCGGTTGGTCGCGTGTGGTTTTGTACCGGCGGGAGACAAGTAAACAACAATAAATATATCATAATCAGCGGTTATTGCATTCGGATGATAAGAGAAGTTTCGAGGTCTGTCGAATGATCGTTTCACGTGTACACAAAGAAAAAATCCATTTCGACATATGATAGTGCATTTCTCCGTGCGTACTATGTTTCGGGATCGAGTGAAGCTGTCCGTGATCATCAAAAGTCGGTTAAGCAATCAAACACGACAAGCGGACAACAACTAGCTGACGGCGAAACGAACACGTCGCGTACGATGTACCTAACCTAATTATACAACTTCTCGAAACCGTCTTCGCGGGACGGCCGCGCGCGTACACACTTTCCGCGTCGGTCGTGATGGACCCGTTGGCGAATGGGAAAAAATACAAAACAAAAACGACAAAATGAATTCGTTATACGGCACGACATGATCGTATATAATGCGCAACAATATACTCTTAAACGTAACACGTGTTTGGTGGCTGCACAACGCGGTTGCGTTCGATATCATTATTATTATTATTATTATTATTATACCCCCTTCGGTCGATGCCAGTAACATATCCAGGATTTAACCACAATGGCGAAAGGGAGAAATAAAAATATCAACACTCGTGTACAGTGTTATTGTAATACAGTAATTTTTTTTACAAAAATGATGTAATTATTACTCGATCACTGATGATTGGTTCTTAGGGTTTGACGGTTACATGATTGTGTGACAGCGAACACGGAAAACCTGGTCAGTATTTTCTAAACGAACATTTAAGAAAACTATTGGCCAATGCATAAAATTTGAACTTCTCTGAGCCAACATCACGTAGGTAAATTCTTTATGGTGAAACTTTTCTTTTACGGTTTAATTTTTATAATTTTTTCTTGGTCCAATATTGAATATTTAATCCACGATTTAAATAACATATATCATGTGATACTACAATACTCAGAATCCGTGATTACAACACGTTTAGCACGAGGAAAAATCGTATACCCTACTGTCAGAATCAAAAACGCTGGTCCAGATGAACTCAAAAGTTCAAGGTACCGTGTATCTCCCGTGGAAGGTCAATTATAATATTATGTACGTTAACGTAAACGACCGGTCGATGTCTCAAGGCGAGAAAGAATCGTCACCCGGCAAAATATATTATATTATAATGTTTACTTAATAATTACAATACATTATATTATAAATACAATTATATAACTATGAATAATGCGTCTAAATCATACGGATCGCGATCAGTTAATACGCGATTCGCATACACATATAAGCTGACTACAGGAAAATTATAATTTTATTTAAAAACTACCTATCTAGCTCTAAATTTTTTTCTTTTATTATTAATGGACGGATGCATTATTCACATAAAATATGAAAAAAAAAATCTTCTCAGGAGACTAATGATCTCTGATTTTGTAAATACGCCACTGATCAACGCGTCAAAATAGCGTGTTTCGGGTGTTTACAATACAAAACACGCAAGTCGTGAAAGGTTCACTACGATATCACAATAAAACGTGACGAATACACATATTTACGTGTGAAATATACGTTTACAGTTGGTGTTATCATTTGCAACCCATGTGAGAGTAGAATTAAAAAAATGTCAACAGACGAAAGATCTGATTTGTTAATTTTTCTTGCACATTATACTCTTATCATAATTTCGTATCTTAATTATTTTATAATACACTTATATACTTATATTTTGTACACTAGAAAGGTACTGCGTTCATAAATAATAATTATGTGAACGGTTTTGGAATATTAATCCAATATTTTTACTGGACATTCGGAAAATTACAAAAATAAACTTTAGTTCTTTTGGAATTGGTTAATGTTCATTGGATAAATTACAAAAACCGGAATAAATATAACTAAATTAATATGAGAAAATAATACATAAACATGTATAGTAAACGAAAACTCAGGATTGATTTCAGACAGTTTATATTTTTAATAGAAATAAAATATTTGGCACTCAAACAATAATGGTCGATTTAAGACATTACACGAAGGAAAATACTTATATAGAAAAAATAAAACCTTATCTCACACTCAGTTGACAATCAAATAATATTTATAAGATACTCACTATACTTGTAAACAGTTTTTCTCTCATGTTTATGAGCTCATTGAGTATAATTTTTTTTTCTCAATCAATTCAAACTCAACTCAACTAAAAGCCCATTCATGAATATTAGCAATAAAAATTAAACGCAATTTGAGTATTCAAAATTAGAAATTTTCAAACGAAACTAAGGAAAAGAAAAAACAATAATCGGCTGTGAACGGATAACTTGAGTATTTCGATACACATTATTTAAAAATATCGTACATTAGAGGCTCAGAGCTAGCAAAGAATAAGGTAGGCGAAAGGAACGGATATTATGTTAAATTTAAGATCAATATTCATTGTATTTATACATTACATAATTATATACAAGCATGATAGGTTTTTCAAAATAGTTATATATATATATATTATAATATTTTAATTATAAAGTTATACTCTTATATTCTTATGTAGACACTGGTTTTTTCTGGAATGAACGATCGAGTTGCATGTAATATAAAATTTACATTTAAAAACAAATAACAGCCATTAGTCATGAATCATGACGGTTAACCAACTGTCCAGATAGTTTATACGAGTATGGGCCACTAAAGTTTAACGCTCCTAATTTCCACAACAATTCCAAAACGTAATGTACATTTATACATTTAAAATGTTTTTATATTTTATGATTTATTGTTGTCGAAACATTTTACACAGAATTGGATAAACAATAAAACAAACGTTTTAATCGAACGTAAAATCGCCATATGATTATTATTCCATCATGGACATGACGTATAACGCTGCAACGTTCTTGTTCGTAAGTAGCAATACGGTTCGTTCGAAATGTGGAAAACAATTATTACACCCTAATCGTGTCCAGACGAAACTCGCGGACGTACGAATATCGTCTATGGGAATCAAACACGCGATTAAGTCGATTAAGTCGTGAAACAATTAATGAAATAATATTCTCCCCCAGTTATTAGTCACCCCATAGCTCTATACCGCGAACCCCTATTTGGTTGATAGCTCGTCGCCATCGATTTGAAACGACGCGCATTTGACAAACGGCTGATAATTGGAAACAACACGCGAGTGCGTGGTATTTAATCCTCTCCTAAAGCCGGATCGTATTATCGACGAGAACCTCGGCACTACACTCTTCCGAACGATGTACAAAGCAATTCAATTCGTTTCCGTTCCCTCTCAATCGAAAATAAAAGTATTACTAGTCGTTTTACGTACAGTGTTTGCAAGTAGAACTCGTTTCTTAGTGACGGCGTTCAATTCACCACGTTTGTATACGTTTTAAACACTCGTAAAAGAAAATAAATAAATAAAAAATAACGTCAATTTCATTGTGCATCGTATTGGAAAACAATTATTTTCGACCGAATTTCGAAAAATTTAAATTGTTGCTTTCCAACCATGTAAAAATATTTAAATTAAGTGCGATTTATCAACCCAATCGACCAAATGACTTATAATCAATCTAAATTTTAACAATCCAAATGATATCTGACCGCTGCTTTTTGTGTATTGACAATATTTCTTGGGTATTTTTCATTGTTATGGAATAAAACGATACATAATATATCCGTTTTGAAGATACTTCGTATGAAAGTAACGTTATTATTTATCGTATTGCCAAAGTCAGTCTTATCTATAAGACGGATAGGAAAAATAAAACTCTTGATCGGAGTTACATCATATTTTTCAGACGAAATTTACTAACAACACATCGTTTTTTTTTTTTTTTTACTCAACCACGACCCTTATCGCCATGAACGGATTACGGACAAGGTTATAATAATATTAAATTAACACGTTTATACAACAATTCTAATGAAGTTTGAACAGCTGCATCTACATTATCAAATACTACACCGTTTGAGATATTATATAACCAATAACGCGTGATTATTTGAAAATAAAGACCTGCCCATAATTACAGCATTTATTATTCGATGTAAAAATTCTATACCTATCAACCAATATTTGTTTGATAACAATTCCTTGCGCCTTTATTTGTTTGGAAAATATTGTCGTAAAATGATTGGATTTTTGTTTTTAAAGACAATATCGTAATTACGATAGCTATTATACTTGTGTAAACGTTTTAGAATAATCATATTTTGAACATGACAACGTAATATGTTTACTTCCGTCGGTTATTGCTCGAGCATTATTTATTTTCTTTAATTATTCTCGTATAAAATCACGTTCACGATTATAATGTTGTACACGTCAGTAATTATTCTAGTTGCAGTTTATACTACACTATTCGACGGACAGAAAAAAAAAAAGAAAAAAATCCAATACCAGTTACATGGATTTCGCGTGTAATTTATACACAACGACCACCGGAATAAATAAAAAAGGAATTTCGATCCAAGGAATACGACCTATGGACCCACATTAGCCGGAGGCGAACGAGTAAATATTGATCAATAACATAGCAAATTGATATGCGACTAAAAAATGGTCCATCCGAGTTACTGGAATCATGTGAGTATATTTGTATATTTGGTATGGTTTCGAGTTTTCGCCAAATGAAGTATTGAAATTCTGAAACCGCAAGTCATTATATTTTTAGATAACCTACAGTGGTTTGAACATTTAAGTACAGCTTATGAAAGAGAAATTTAAAATTCGATTTGTGAAATTCAGAATAGTATAACTTCAATTTACACTGCCCACGACTTTCATTATTTACAGAACATTTTGATATTTTTTTAGTAAAAAGATTACAATATATGTTTCATAGTTTTATCTACATAAATCGTTTAAAATACTACAAAACTGATAGTCAGGAATTTTGGATAATAATTATTAATTAAATATGTACGAGGTTAAGAAGGTTAAAAATCCAATGAAATAGTGCATGGTTTACGTGACAAATTAAAATATTGTATTTATACTAACAGTACGTGTTTATAAGTTCTTTTTTAAATGTGTACGTTATATACTTTCAGAAAATACATCTGTAAAATATTTCATACTCGTGTTCTTTATTTTACTCGGCATAAAACGAGAGCTATAGAAATGTACGTATAAATTTGATTTAATATTAATATCAATACTTGATTATAAATCTTAACTATACTTGTACAGTTAGTAGTTAATAAATTTACGCAAACAAAATTATGTTTATTTGTAACTCTTTCAGCTCTGATAAACGTATAGTAGATATTTTTAACTAAACATTATTTTATTATATGAATGTACATACATACATAAGTTTGGCCGACCCCAAATAGTTGGGAGGAAGACGAAGTAGAAGAAGAAGAAGAAGACATACATACATAAGTTATACCTATTATCATCTTTTAAATTTTAATAATTTATTTCTATGGAGTAGAATATAAGAAGTTTTACAAGATAATATACGAATACATGTTTGTTATATTTTGGTGAAATGTTTCATAAATATAATAGCTTAAAAATAAAATTGATCCGTAATCGTTTCTATTGTGTGAAACTATGATTTGAAAAATAATTTGATTTCCAAAATAATTAACGATGAGATAAAAAATATTTCATAAACATTATGAACGACGATCGCGTAACGAGTGCACGTCGTTTTGTACAAAATCTAAACTTGCATGTGTAGGTATGTCCGATTGTAGTTTTTTTTTTTTATATGTCAAAAAAAAAACCGAAAATGACAGTCACGATTTTCGAAAATATAAAACATTAGACGTTATTATTATAATCATCATCGATGCAATTACCGAACGTTGAAGGAACGATGGATGGACGGATAACTATGAAGCGTATGAAGGTGTCGAACGGCGTTACGTTGCCCCGTGAGCGATTGTCTGCCATTTATTCGGCTATTCGGCTGGCCGAATCAAAAAACCGTTTGTGGCCGGATAATCGAACACGATTATTCATTGTCTATAATAATTGGGAAAAGCAAATAAATGTGATCGATTTTCGAAGACAGACAAGAAGGGGAAAATACCCAGAGCTAAGGAAAAAAAATAAATAAATGAAAAAAAAATATATTAATATAATATATATATTATAACGACGAGAGATTCCCATGTACGGATGGCCTATCAATCAACACATCTAAACCGTAATTAACATCAGGTAGGACGTGTAATTTTTTTACTCTCTCTCTCTCTCTCACACACACACACATACGCTTTATACCGATCTATCCATCTACATTTTTGTATTACATATTCTTTCTTCTTTATTTCTGATCAATCCGGAACAATATTTTATACAACTCAACTCGAGTGGGCGTAATGTAGTCGATCAGTCATCAATACAGAAAATCACATTTATTTAAAACAAAAGACCGAGTTATCCTTATTGGCTAAAAGGAATCTTAACAGAATACGCTGCCGCTATATGGTAATACATATATTATTTTATACGGTTACCAAAATCGTTTAACAAGTGCACGCATATCCGGATTCTAAGCACCCATTCGAATTATTACATTTTCGACGGATTAATAATGCCGTACCAATTCGTCATTTTGGAACAAAGAAAACTGGATCTGATCTATCTTGTTTTTAATAAGGAGATATTATTACATTTCTAAAGGTCAAATAAGTTCAGAAATGCAAGGAACAAGCAGTAAGACTATCAATAAACAAAATATAGTTCGGCCACAGTATTTACAAGTAGACATATTTTTTCTAACGGACTATTATAAAATTCTTATATTTGAAAAATAGATTTATCACATAACTACAGAATACTCAATTATAAACACGTGAAACGGTTCGTAAAATTTCCAATGATCTACTACGTGGTTACAAACAGATTTTTACCGCCCAAGTTTAGTAAAGTAATCCGCACGTATTTCGTTCGAAGGGTTTTATTTCTTCTAGACAAAACCATTATCACGTGAATATCGTGAATAATCACGAATGATTCGTACAGAAGTTGAACTCGTCCGAATAAAAAACCTCTATAAATTATTTTTTGTTATCACACTATACGTGTGTAAGTCCACCGCAATTATACTTAACCGTTTTGGATTTAAAACGTATAATATTATAATATTTTTCTTCTTCTTTCATAAAGGTTAATCCTTGTCAATACGCAAAAATTGACTTTCGCTATTCCCTCTTTATCGCCAGAATCGTCATATGCGCATACCCGTTGCATCCAGCCATTTCAACCATCTCTCCGATGAATGTCTTCCTCGGTTTTCCTCTTCCTTAACGTCCATCGATTCTTCCTTTCGCTATGTTGGTTTTAAATGAGTTACGTCTCATCAAGTGTTCCAAAAGTTTCCGCTTCTTGGTCTAACGATGGATAGCAATACTCTATTCTGTTCAACTATTCGGAGAATTTTCTCGTCGGTCTACCTTTCAGTCCAACTAATACGGAGCAATATTTCTTTATTAATCTTATTACAACGTTGGACGTCTTAAATCTGATCTACAAAATACAAATTCGTAACGATTGTTTGTTTTTTTTTTTTCCATTTCTACAGTCAAACCCCACTACGCGCTATTGACGACGACGTGAGTTCTAAATATTTATACAACGCCGTAACACCCTTCCACCCCCTCGCGGCGGCAGGTCATCTCCCCGATGGGGTTGACCGCGCGCGTCATCGCTGCAGTCGTCACATCATGTGTCACGCGATGAGAACACAATCTGCGCTCGACGTGGACCGGCCGGCCGGCGGCGGCAGGTGAGCGGCACCTATCCCGTAGGTTTGTGAAGATGACAAATCGGTTGACATGATGCGATCGAAATCCGTCTCTCACGGCATAATATATATTCTCACCCGGTAGTAGGTATTGTCCACCGGTCTTATTAATTTCGCCGTCTCTTGTGACCAATTCAACAGGTGTGTGCTCGTATGTATTCAGTTCTCTTTCATTCATTTCCCTTTTCTTTTTTTTTTTCTTAAACATCTTTACAACTATTTTTTGTTTCATTAAAAGCATTACACATAAGCACACGCACACACGCACACACACACACACACACACACATGCACACACTGATTGTGGTCTTTTGTGTGCGGCCGCGTGTCGTCGACCTCCATGAGAAAGGACTCTCGCGCATCAACCGGTGACAATGTTGACGTGTGTTCGATGAGAATAATTATTATGCGTAAAAAAATACATGTATATATTATTATTATTATTATTATTATTGTAATTGTTATTATTATTATTATCATTGTTGTTACTATTATTACTATTATATTCTCCCCCACGAAAGCAAGACTGTATCAATACGCGTTTTGTGTATAATAATTTCGTTTTCCCATTTGCATATATTTGAACCCAATGAAAAATGGCGTTTGTCTACGAAGAACTACGCATGTACGTGTAATATTATAAAACATAACATTATGCACGGCGGTAAACAACCGAGAGATCCTGCAGTTATCGAACCATATAAACGGAAAACAAAACAAAACAAAAAAACAAAGACGTAATTTATCGAAAAATTCCAAATGCAAACACCACGAAATAGTGAAAGAAAAAAAACATGTTATTCGTCTGAAATGAATAACTCCTAAAATTAGATGTGTTCAAATACCTTAACAAATGCGTGCTCTTTGCACGGATTCGAAGTTTATTCGGGTCAGATAAGAACTGAGAATGTTCTACTTACTTGTCTGAACTGCTCCTCGAAAGTCCACGATTGCGCCTCGCCTTTTCTGGACAATAGAGACTGCTCGTTTTCCGGTGGATATTCATGGCCTAGTGGTGTATCGCCCGAACGACTCGACCCGGGAGGTGAATCTACAACGGCCGATCGCCTGGAAGATATTGGCATGATGATCTGGTCAGACGAAGGCATCGTATTGGGATGACGGTAAACCAAATGCTGTATCATAGACGTGGCGTGGCTTCCCATCAGTCCGGCGTGTGACCCAGTCGCCAAACGGCGAGCCAACTGATTGAGAGTCTCGCGCTCTTCTCGCTGAAATCGAAACGGACCGATTCACTGGCGATGTACAAACGGAGACAATGTAATAAGTCACATAATTATATATTCATACATGACCACCGCATTATCGTCGTATTCAATCAAAATGAACACAATACGTACAATATCGTATAAAATATAAGCGAATCGATGAAATTATATACCTGCATTTCCAGGATATCCGGTTCTTCTTCCGGTGAACAATCGTCGTCGGCACGTCTACGGTCGTCCTCGTCCTCGTCGTCAGTGCCCTTTGGGGATTGCATCCAGTGGTACGATTGAGGTTGTACGCTCAAATTCAAGTTTAACCCTAGCCTCGCGCTTTCTGCGGCGTCCATTGTCATGTTCATACAATCAATCGGCAATTCTGTATTAATCTACAACGAACAATTAATAACAACACGTTAATCTCCGTTGGTAAACGAGTAAAATACAGAAAATATCTTATTACATAGTTTTCGTTTACACTTTGGGTAGGTAACCAATTAATCTATTATATTCTATTCGGAACACATTAAGGCACTTTATTATACCATTATATTTTCGGTTTTTTTTTTTTGTCAATAAATTATTTCAATAATGATGCCTACGTATTAAGTCGAATATGATATTAGGTAATTAATACAGTTCTTAATTCTATAATAAAACCTCAATGACTTCTACGTAATGACATACATTTCTTTTGTATTGTGTTTGACGTATAATAATATAATAACGAACAGTTTCCAATTTCATTAATCGTAAAAATAGTCATTAGGTATGCGTTTTGTAATAGTTTCGTATGAATTCCGAAACCGTGTATTCGATTGATTATGAAAAACTCAAAACGTTCACATTTTCCACAGCTTTTATAAATCAAGTCTTGTGCGCTATAATAAAAACTTTTATAGATCCTTCATACCTTTACGGAAGTAATTCCGACACCGGGAAAAAAATCCTATCACAATAATGACTACTGAATCAATTAACAATAAAGAAACACGCCACTTTTAAAGTTCAAACACGTGTTTCATTTATACTACATTAGTCCATTTGGCGCGTAGCCATACGCCATTTGGCCCTATCTTGATTTTGATATGCGTTGTATACATGTTGCATTTGTACGAAACGGTTTACTTTTTAAATGTTGACGGATTAATTAACAATGTTCGATTGTACTGAAATGACGAGTGAAATAAAAAAAAAAACCTGTAATTAAATGGTTGAAAAAAATTCTAATTCTTCAGAACTACAATAGCCAAATTAATTGATATGAATTCAGTCACGGATTGCATAGTGTAATTATATACCAAAATAGGTTGTTAAATTAACATTGCAAATACGCGATCAACTAGCCTCCAGTTTGAATCGTGTTACCTATAGAGCATTTTGAGTCTCTAAAATGTAAACGTATTATGTTGTTCATTATCCCCGCAGAATTAAATCTAAAAACTATTTAATAATGCTGAATAAAGGAATAATGTTACAAATACGGAACAACTCTATATAAATCTCGCCGCGAGGTCATTTAAGCCTCCATATGAATTTTCTGTAAATGCAGAACAATAACCGCATTCGAGGACAATCCTTTGAGCGAGGGCAAAACATCAAACATTTAATTCTGCTGCTTGGTTCTTCATCATAGAGTTCTTAACACGGATCGAATACTCGTGTATTTTCTAATACATTTTGTATTTTATACTCTAATTTTTATAATTATTTTAAAAAAAAAATAAATAAACAGTTACATAGATATTTCTAAAGAATAGTGAATTTTGTTCCGGTACAACAAAACAAAATTCACTATTCTTTAGAAATATCTATGTTTTTTAAATGTTTGAATAACTCGACAACGGCCGCAAAAAGATAAAATAGTAAATTCGTCACCCGATTTAAATATTGGGCAAAAGTCGATCACATTAATTCCTCCACGAGCGAGTGAACCGCTAAAACTTATGAGAACGGTAAAAAAAAAAAAAATATGATCGAGTACAGACTTTTTTTTAGAAATATCACGTAAGACTGTATTAGTCTTAGTTATGGGGTGGTGTTTTTTTTTACAATACAATTGACAGGAACATTACTACCAGATCGATATCGGTTATTTTTAAACACAATGTACCTATTAATGCTCTAATGATTGTGGAATCGTGAAAGCACATAAACACGTTGGTACATCTTGTACAGGAATCTACGATTTCTAGTGCAGTACAACACGTATCGCGTGTACGTTATTAATTATTTTCGAACGATAATCGTAAAAAGAGAAGCTACACACTCCGAGCGTGTACGCGTCAAGTAATTTAACATGCGTTTGAACATATTACATTCGTACAGGCGCAATAAATTCATTAGTTACTACCGATGCGGCCGACCGGAAATACGGTGAACGTTATTGTTTGATGAAAAGACACGTGACCATTATTATTACTTCGTCTGTCCGGGCAGTGATAGTGATATGTGTGACAGGCATTATTCACGGTCGTTAGACGTTATTTTATTAATGATAAGAACGTGCTGGAAGAGATCGCGAAAGTCTTGCACACAACGCGTACATAAACATGTCAAAAGTGTCTGCGCGACCGTGCACGGCAACACAATATTTGTCAATATAAAAACGACCGCGTTTGAAGTCGATTCCAACTGGATTTCTAATATTTTGTCCCTTTTTTTTTTTCTCTCGTCAACATTTTTCGCGTACGTCCGAACGGCATTGGTGCACATACCGGGGTGCCGGGGGGCTCTAAACACCCAAAGTTCTAAATTAGCGCCCCCGGTTTATTTTGCGGTAAACATATTGTTTAAAGAGTAATTACTTTGCTTTTATTAGAATTAACTGTCGAATTCCAGTTCGCGTCGGCAACGCACCAATGTACACACGTACGTTATAGGTACATGTACGTATGCAGTAGTAGTGGTATCGGGTGTTCGGGTTTGTCGTGTTATATGTCTTACATCACTTAGGCGTGTGATGTTGTGGATGACGGTCAAGTTCATTTTTATTATTTATCGCTGGAGTACTATTTAGGAATTTCGTTTTTGTGTACCGTCTACCGGTTCGATCGCTTGTTGACAACAAAAAAAAAAAAAAAGTAAAAATTACCGTGTTTTACATTAATACTGTTTAGTGATTTCGATCTTACAGAATAACTCCTAAATTCTTTATTAAACGGTAAAATTAAACATGAAGTGTCGGGTAGTTTTGCCCCCAAACGGATCACCTCGAAGTTAATAGTTTTGACAAACCAGTCAAGTGTCAGGCTGAACGTGCGCCTACGCCGAAGGGTGCGCTAGACGCACGGACCGCGCGACATCACGCGTAGATAAACGTACTTATTTATAAAAGTCTCGGCTTTTTTGCTCTTCGAGCGCGGGTCGGAATACGCCCGGGTTAATATACCGATGATTCGTTCGTAACGCACGGCGCTAATGGTAAATAGGTATCGCTGTCATTATAAGCTCATTAATTACAATGATAGATTCCTGTTCGCTACAGTTTAAAACGGTTTTTATTTTCGGTCGCCGCGACAGTTGTTAAATAAATTCCGACTACATCATTAATATTATCGCACGACTGCTATACCAACGTCGCACCCTTCGCGTGCCTTCCCTCCGGCCCGGGGCCGCGGGGCCGAGCCAACCCTTACGCGCCTTCGCTACATCCCGCGCGCGACCTAAACGGAAAACAAGATTAGTGAACATCCGAATGACGTGTGTTATTTTCTTTTTTCTTCCTTTTTTCACCCCATTCCCCCCCTTCCCACCCGCCACCCCCACGGCTCCGCATTGCAAGGTTCTCCGCGGAAATTTTCGCATTCCGATACTGCAGATGCCCATCAATTCCGACTGCTATTACTATTTCTACCGCGGTAATATCGCGTACACGAGTGAACACCGTACTCGTAGGTCAATGCTCGTTCATCAAATCCTTACAACACGAGCGAAATACGCCCAAGACAAATTACGGGCGGAAAAAACCAATGATTGATAAAACATTTCGTTGGTTATCCGAAGATAGAAAAATATGGAAATCACCGATTTCATGTATCACACACGAATACATTATTATTGTACGCGTCATCTATGCTATTTAACATAATCTGAAGTAATTTAAGCTTTATTATTATTATTATTATTATTATATTAGATATACCTTTTCAAATATTGGTGTTAACGTATTTCCAAAACATTTTATTTTAATTCCTAGCAATACTAAATTTTTATACTTTTATAATTCTCATTTAAATATTTCAAAATCTTAAAAAAAATTGGTAAAATTGATTTTTATAACATTTTAAATCATACATTGAAATACATTTTTTCGCATGCATTAATACCGTGCAATCAATTAACACTTGTTAATCACGTAACACTCTCTTGAATTCAAGACGTTGATTAAATTACTATCTTCATTATTCTCTTTATTTTAGTTACATTTACATGTTTAGCTTATTCACGGCTGTAATATATGCTACACATATTTTTCAATATTAAGACACTTTTGAAAATATATTATTATACCAATTATGTGTACCTGTGTGTGTTATTTATTATGCTGACACCGTGACTCTCAGTAGTTTTTTAGTAATGTTACAAATTTCAATATGGGCTTTAACAAAGTATATTTATAGATTTATGACGGTGATTAACCTTAATACTTAATTTAACATTAAGACATTAAAGTTTTCTTCATTAGTTAATTGTATTTATAACTAATGTAAATAGTCATATGGATGGTAAAGGTTTATTTAGATAGATCAATTATTTCTTTAATAAAACAAAATAACTAAGAAATTCGTTTTACTCAATAGCTCTGACGGTTAATATAATGTCATTAGTGATTGTTCAAATTTACACACACAGACAAACACACGCCTGTTTTATAATAATAGCAGGTCTAATTTGATGCAAATATTATTTGAAGCCTAGTTGTTGAACTTCACAATTTAAATCTTTCGGAATATACTCGTATTCTAGTTTTTAATTGAAAATTATCGGCCGGATGTGTATTTAAAAATTAAGTTTGGTGTTTTTACCAAACACCTTATTTTTCAATAGCATAATATTACTTAACAATAAAAACGTTAAACATTTAATAACTAGTCCAGCGTTATACATTCGATTTGTTTGTACCCCTACAGTTCAAAAACAAGTACTATTCCACAATGGAATACATTTAACGTGTTATTATACCTTCATCAAATATAGCCTAATTATTGCTTTGATTGTATTTGTTATGATTAAAAGGTGACATTTGTATAAACGTGGGTAGTCCAAAACAATTCATCGCCGTAGTGGGCGTCATATAATATTTAATCAAGACCGCAGACGTACCTATGTTTTAATCTTAGATTAATTATATACGTATGATAGCACGTTTTAAATTTAATATCACCACGCACAATTATTTTGAATGTCATTAATATCTAATTATGTAGATGTTGAAACATAAAAACACATTAATATATTGATATTCGTTATTCTATTACTAACTATATCATGTTCTATTAATTTGCATTGCTTAATATACTGGAAAAATAGAAACTTATCAAAAATCGTAGTACATAACATGTAATATTATAGACTATAGTCATTAATTTTCAATTTTGTTTTCAAAATAATTAATTCTGTTTATAACAAATAATACAAATAAAATAAATCACTATTTATTCCATGTGATTCGAAATATATTAGTCTAAACTTCCAAATCCAACGAAATCGAATACTAATAATAATAACAGCTAAAATTGATAAAATTAAAGTACAATAATTTAAACGCCAAACATGAATCATGTACATATCTTATATACTAATTTATCATAAAATTCGTATATTTTGTACCAAAATAATTACAATTTTATAAACCTCCATTATCGTATACACTTAACACTATACAGATATGTATATAAATATGATTTGTCCGGTTTGGCGGTTCTACGCTTGTTTTGTTTTTGAAAAGACCTTCAAACGTGATTTATGGCCGTAAAAAATCGGATTATTTATATTTTATAATAAATAATTTAACACTCGGCAACACCTCATTTTTATCGGCTCTATTGCAACAAACGTTCAATTTTCATTTTAAATTAATCAGCCTTTCATTTGGAAAACGAATCATAAATTAAAACGCGATGTTATTTAATTAAAACGATTTTTCATATCGTTCAACAGTAAAAAAGCCAGATTAGAACAATGTCCGTTTCAGCGCATAGCGTTAAAGGTTATTCGATTTGACTGTCCGGGGAAAATGAAAAACCGAAATAGTTACTGGAATGTATTATAATTTGAGTGCACATATTATATTAGTGCCCACACGTCAAGCTTTCGCCAATGGTTACCCGAACGTAACAATACCGGTCGGATTAACTGCAGATATAAGGTGCCACGATGCAATTACACCGACTTACGTATGCTGTATATGTACATATGATACGATATTTACACACAATTGGATGTAGGCACTCGTACGCACTACACAACACAATAGATACGTACATGTGTACATAATGTGTTAATAACCGCAAGAAGGACTAAGCCGTTGCACGCCACAGGATATCAAACCGATAATATATCGTTACAATGTTGTTTTCCCCCGCCTGAACACAGCAATAAACTATTGACATTATTAGCACATGGTAAAAAAAAAAAAAAACGGGATTATTATTCGACATTACCTAGAACGAAGAGAACTCGTCAATATCGTACGTACGTACGTTGATTCGTAGCAAAAACGCGTATTACATATTTATCGATTTTATTCAAAAAAAAGAATGAAGCGCACATTGAGACACAGACGACGCGGCGCAGCGTGGTTTTTCTATAATCTGTTAGTACTTACTGTAGCGCACATTGGGAAGCATTGTAGAGCAAAGCAGTACTGTGCCGCAGATTACCGCGAACGGGACACGTAGCTTTTATCACTAAATCCGTTTTGATTGTAGCAAACAACGTATCATTTATTTATTTCCGTTGCTGTTCATATTTTTTTTTATTAATCTATAACGTTACGGAATTATTAATTATTATGGAAGGCGGTTTAATTGTTTGGCAGAAAATTTCGACGACAAATTTAACTCGCTGTGATTTTTGTTTTATAAAATTTCTTTTATACAATTCTTACGTTAAGGTAACGAACGTATCAAATTAAGTTAATCGAATTCATCATCAGAATGTCGAACGGAAATTAAAGTTGTTTAGTTTTTGACTATCGTATTGCTCATGACCGAATGAACGGCGACACAAAAGTGCGCAGTAACAACGATGCGTCGCCTGCGTCTCAACGCGCGCCCGTCCTGACATCCGTGGCGCATCCAACGCACCATGTATACACGTATATTATACATATTAGATATTCGACGTTAAAAAAAAAATAATCGCTAATAACGGCGAAGTGTATCGCGCCTAAACACAATCTTAGTTATTATTATTATTATTTTTTTTTTTTTTACGAACATCGAACTGGCGCACATATCAATGTAACGCAGGGTAGGTTAGGTTAAGCAGGACAGATTAAAACTGCTCTACTCACACGACCGCACATCGAGACGCAGTTTCTTGCCATCTTTGTATATAATCGGTCCAATAGAACATACAAATATGGACGAACTACACGATTATTTTAATATATTTTAAGTAAAACGTGTGTACTGTGTAGCGGACACCGCGTGACGCAGGCCGACACAGGCAAAGTTCTGCTCTTCCCTGCCCTGCCTACCAATATGCACTGGTTCTATCAACTAATAGATTACAGAAAACTACTCTGCGCTGCGTCAGTTGCGTCTCAATGTGAGCCTTGCCTAAAGAGTAATAGAAAAGATCGAGGTCTAGAAGGTTATCGTGGCGCCTGTGCACCCCCCCTTCTTTCAAAACCATCGCTGATACGTAAGACCGAACAGCGAATACGAGTATTTAAATAATTTATGCTGCAATCGCGGCACGGCACATCGGCACTCTTCGTCGAGCCTTGCGTGGAAAATAATAACGAAATGAAAGAATAATAAAACCACCGCGGTAAAGTTTGTATAAAACTATGTGTTTGATGTACAACAGTGTCACGAACCGTTCGAATATCCGCGTCAACGTTATAGTTATATTTGTTGGGTATAACGCGGCTGATGCGGCGCGTGTGTGCGTTTACGAAAATCACCGATTTCCACCTTGAGAGGGGGGAGGAGGACTTATTCCGCACGATAATTCTGCTCGTTTCCGTTGCGATTTCATCGGATACTACTGTACGGCGCGCCGTTCAATTGTGTTATTGTTTTTTAATTATACATATAATTAATTACAATTCGTTATAGCAATTGAAACGCGGTTGCACGGCATAACGGATTTCGGTTATTGTTTTCGGTACTCATGTCCGTACGCGAATCTATCATTTTCTACCTAGGCGTATATATATATATATATATATATACTCGCGAGTGCATTCGAAACAAATACTGTAATATAGTATTATCACACGCAATGTTCTGCTGCTGGCAGAACATCTATACGAGGTTTTCGGCATTTTTGAGCAAACGACATACGTATTTATAATAAAAATAATGGTTGTACTTTTATGTGTTTGGGAAATCAAATAAAAAAACAAAAACATAATTTCATTAAAAAACGATTGAGATCATTAATGTTTTATTTGTTTATTAATTAAAAAAAAAAAAAAAAAAAAAAAAATGATGACTAAAAAACGAAACTCAATGCGCTGAAACTAAAAAACATGTACACACGTATACGTACTTAGGAAAAAAGTAAAATGTGTAGGTAATTGGTTTTAGATGCGATACTATTTTTTTTTTTTACAAAACAAGTTCTTCCACGGAATATACACTCGAAACGATCAGTTTATGTCCAATTTTTGCGAGCCCCAGTCCATCCCCCTCCCTCCCCCATTTGTGCCGGTTTTGTGATTGCTGCAGCAGCATATGTGCAGAGACACGTCCAAATACAGCTGCCCCGCAACGTGTGTTCGTCGTGCAACGAAAGCGCACATAAACATAAGTGCATGTATTATAATGTATCGCTGCAGTTGTTGGTCATAACTTAGCCGTGGCACTTCGATAGAATTGCCGTGCAAATTTACTGCCCACACATTACACACTACGTGTGTGTTGCGCACAATACCGTCGTAGTTATATCATTACGCTCTTGGTGTGCACGTTGTACGGCGTTCATACACTCATAAACATGCGCACGCAGTACGATGTAAACACGAGCGGGTACAGCTCATTTAATACGTCCGAGGTGCGAGGGAGTGAATTCATAGCGTTGGTCAGTTTGATGGACCGACAACACATCTGCAGTTACTCCCGACGACGACGGCTACTTTCAATATTATTGTAATACGCGTACACAATAATATATTATATGACGTACACGAGTGTTAGCACTGTACGGCTCGTAAACGTTTTCGAACAATTACCTGCGAGAGGACAGCGGAAACGATTTTTAAGAGTTAATTTTCGTCATCACTTCGGGGCTGCGTCGTGTTAAAAATCAACATAATAATATTGTTGCTCTCTCTTTCCCTCTGTGCAGTTCAAGTACAATGAATCGATGCACTCAGAATATTAGACGTTTGGTTTTAGGTTTGAAAACCGGAAACAATTACGCGCCGTAATCCATTACTCCACCACCGAACGTGTGTTATAACAATTTATTGTGCACGAAACGCGAACATTTCTTTGGTCTAATAAGCTAATCATGTCTTGGACTCGTTTTAAATGCGAGGAGAACATTTATCAGTTGCCAGATTTTTCGGATATATAATACATGTATAACAGTCGCTCGGCTACAAATTTTCATTATGATTGCTCGTTATATTTGCAGAATGGACACATCGAAAAATTATACCGAAAATATACAATAGCGTAGTCGAGCGAGCCGTCAGAAAATACGATTCACGATCGTCCGAAGCGGTGTAACGTATTACGTTGTCATCGTGTTCATTGTCTTAGCTCGCGAAAGTAGCGCGCGCCAAAGAACGCTTTGCCGCTAAGGATATTGTACGTGCTGTGCCGTCGACACTGTTTTGTTGAGGGCGCAACGTTTACTTTGCGGGAAATGTTACGTAGCGTGTGAAACGTCGCCGCGGCGATATGAACTCGGTCGGGATACAATAAACGAATATTATTGTTTCATTCACAAAAGAAGAAGAAAAAAAAAAACGATATCACGTGGGCGCACGTTTAATAATAATATGGCGGTTGTTTTATGACGTGGACGTGTACACGCGGTTGATACGCCTTTTTAAATTTCACGGACTGGTCAGTGCATACCGTTGGTAATCGATTATGATGACGAATGTAAATAACGACTTACTTTAGTAATTGACCGCCCACCGTAGCAGCGAGACGGGATATCGCATAAATACATTATTATCGATGTAAACATGAAATTTCTAATAAGACACCCTATATCCTCCCGGACGGCGTGGATTCAAAAATAATTATTTAAAATCATTATTACCTCTACGCTATCCGCTGGATAATAAATGCGAACAAATCGCCGAAACACCAACCGACAACGGTTTACTTCCGATGTATAACTATAAAAAAATGGTGCCCACATAATGAATAATTATCGGCGGTATGTTTGATTACAACGATGATCGAATGATCTATACGCGCAGCACGTATTATACTTAAACCGCGTTGGAATTAGATTGGTTTACGCAGTGTAAATATTATACAATGCGTATAGAAACCATTATCGCATTATTATTTGTTTTTCAGTTCAATTTCAAACAAGGTAATCGTATATCTAGCTATATCATCATCATCATCATCATCATCCGACACTGCCTTTATCGATTTCTTTTTTAATTAGATAAGTCTACAAACACCGGTCATTATAGTTATAAACGTATTACGTCGATGCGAGTGTTAAGTCCGTCCGCGGTCGCGCACAATCCATCCAACCGGCCAAATGGTATTTGATTCGTGTTTTGATCTCCGTACAGTACTACTCGCCGACGATATTCGATTAGGAATAATTATTGTTCGGACGTCACGCGGAGTGAGTAGATCTTCCTACGCGTACAAGTCAACACCAACACACGAAACGGCTCGAATCGAATGTAATTAAAAACGTTTAATATTGCTGCGGCGGACGATGACGCGGTACAGTAATACGGTGAAACGGATTAGACGCGTCAATACCGTTCATTTCCGGATATTTTATTATTGCAATAAGTGGTCCGATGAGTGACGCCGCACGCGGATCACTTGCCGACGGTTCGAAATGCAATAACGAGGCCGCCTTGGAAACTATTGTTTAACCGAGAGCGTTGATTGTCGAAAACGAAACGGCGGCACGCGATAAAAAAAAAAAAAACGCACAGGTTGCGACCGAAAGTCTGAACCACCGACCGGCTGCAGCAGCGGTCGTCGCGCAGTCGACGCGCACCTACTCGCGATCCGCTCTGAATCGTTTATGATCCGTACGGTTTGAGTTTCAAAGCGTTAGGATTGTGCGTCACGATTTTTTATTATTTTTTTATCATTTCGTTTCTGTGCACCATGCACAACCATGCATGTTCACGGCACTTGGCACGTGTCGGCGAATTTCGCTCGCGTTCCGATTCCAACGTCGGCCCGTAACAGTTGTGAAATATTCGTACTCAATGTTCTTATGCTCAAACCAACGGGCCGTTGTGACGAATTCGTCAATTCGGTTCCAGCCGAGAACGATGCGCTATGAACGCACTACGACCGTGCACGTACTCGCATGTGCAACGATGCAGCGGACGACGCGTATAGCAGTGTGCAGCTCGTCGTGTACAGGGTGATCACCGCAACGTTTTTATTTTTTGGCGAGAAGTTTGGAATTACGGACGGAGCAGCACAGTACTATCACGATATCGCAGGACGGGAGTTGTTTTTGTTTTCCCTCGGAATAATGCAAACGGAATGATAATTAGTAATAAAATCAAAAACAGGCGTCTCAACTGTTCTAAGAATGTTCCATTTTATATTGTTCGCCTGAGCAAGCAGTGAAATTTTTTAAAAAAAAAAGTAATCCTCCGATTGTCTTGATTATAATGTTCTTACGGCAAGAATTTGAAGATTTGACGACGGGACCGTGCGGTACAACTGCAACTGGCAAACGACGTCTCGGTACGCCCACTCGGTATTTATTTATATACATATATATATACATGCATAGCATTTTCGTTGCCAGATAATATTTTTTATGTATGTATACAAGTTTAATCTTAATGTGCAAAATAGATTGCAGTCGGTTTAATCGTAACGTTTTTACGAAACGATTATATTGCACGTGTACGCATTTAGTAGCAGTACGCATGCACATGTTTACTGTATTATTATTGTGCCGATTGTCGCGCGTGAAAATATTAAAATACCATCGCGTGCGGACGTATAAGGAATAAATAAACATAACAGCAGTAGCACGAGTTTTCGAAGCATAATGTAAGTGAACTGCAGTACCGTCCGATGTATGCAAAACATACGAACAGTTTCGGTGCGGACACATAACACATTCCGATCCATTGTTCGCACGGTGGACGGTGTCTATTTATTCGAACGGGTTTCAATGCGTTTTACTGCTCGCTCATTAAAAAATGTATAAAAATGAAACATCAATACACAATTTTATGGGATCACTCGTATTTAGTTCCCTCTTCCTCTTTTGGGCGCGAAATAGTGGGTATTTTGTTTAACAATTTGTTTGTCTATTTCTGTTGGGAAAAATATAACGTCCGCCTTGCGCCTTACACGCCACGGCGTATGCGATGATGAAGAAGAAGAAAAAAAGAAATATTGGGAAAAAAATCAGGATGAAAAAAGAAGGGCGAAGAAAAAAATAAAATAAAACTCTAGTTCATTAATCGGCGGCTCACATTAATCGGAACCTATAAAATCGGCCATAAACATTTCTCGACCGACTGTTTCCACGTATAATAAGCCCTTCTATAATTGTGTATAGACACCCATTAAACCGGACGTTATTTTAAATGCTCCAGACGTTTAACGATTGTTTTAAATAATACACTTGGCACACTCGTAGGCCGGACCGAAAAGATGCACGGAGTCATACCGCCAAATTTGATAATATTTTCGCACAGTAAAATTATATAATTATACGTATCACACGTGTACGTTTTTTTACCGAACATAAAACTATATGAAACGAAAATTATCATAGCAAATTATTATTATTGCAAGCCTTGAACAACTGTGCATTTTTTTTATAAACTTTTTATTTATTTATTTATTTTTTTTTTGCTCTCGAAATAACGAAATGTACGTGTAAAATTTTACCAGCCTATAACATTACAAAAAATGTACTTAACGACTTAACTTGTATACATAATTTTTTTTCACAAATCGTATATATTGATACGAGTGCCGGCTAACTATTATTTAACACTATTAAATACCACAATTAAATCGATTATTATACAAATTTATTACGTTTGCTTCCATCGGTACTTGTGCACCTCATATGCGAGGTGAACCGTACATTTAACAGTATAGATTATATTCATAGATGCCGATTAGATGAGCGGCAAGACCGTGTACTTTTTACGCCTTAGAAAAATAATAACATAACTATAAGTTTAAAAAATATCATTACTATTAATATTATATGATATGATTAATAAGTATACAAATTGTATTTTCTTATTCCCATGGGCATATGATATAATATTTTTACATAAAGTTATTACGTCTACTAGGCGAACTAATTTCCGCGAAAATATTATTGCTCTCTCGCGTATTAGATTCCGAGGACGCTTCGAGGTCCAAACAGTAATTCCTTTGAATTCCATCGCGTTCATTTGAATCTTAACCGCACATCGGAACCACGGTATAAATAC